>PVHP010000244.1:62500-136385 GCA_004024765.1 Zapus hudsonius
TAGTTACAAATACATGAGGCTGGGGGAGGGGCATTTCACTTTCAAACTACCACAGAAGCTTGATGTGGCACCTCACACTTTAACCCCAGCACTCACTCAGGAGGCAGAGATAGGAGGATCACCATGAGTTTAAGGCTACCCTGAGAATACATAGTGAATTCCAGGTCAGCATGGGCTAAAGTGAGACCTTAACTCAGAAAAACAAAACAAACAATAAAAAAAACTATCACAGATTCTAAACAAGGAACAGTAACGTTGTGGGTGAACCAGGTGGAAGAGGGCTTGTCCACAGAGTCTACTAGATGAGGGCTGTTACAGGAAGGACATTGATCAGGCATTAGAGGACCATTGATAACTTTGACAAGAAGCAGAATTCAGACTAGGAAAAGTGAAGACTTCCAGATACTCGGCCAGATAAAGGAGGGTAAGCATAAGAGAGAAGAAGGAGGAAGAGGAGGAGGAGAAAGAGGAGGAAGAGGAGGAGGAGAAGGGTTCTCTAGGGAGGTTGAGAGCTGGAGTCTTGAGGCTGATGGGAAGCGTTAGGGGACAGAAGAGAATGAAAGTGAGGGACATGGGGGGGGTTCGAAGGGAAAGACAGATGGCATGAAGTGCTGGGATGGGAACCAGGAGGTACAATTAGATAAAACGATCAGCTCTAGACAGCCCTTGGATCACCAGGATGGAGGAGAAACTATAAATAATTTGATACTGAAAGTTCTGAAAAGAAACATAGCATGCCTACATGTTAAAAACACATCTTTTTCTGTTTCACTTTTGAAGACTATCTAATTAGAAGCCAGTCAATAGAAAGAAAGCAATGTGTTTTAACATATTTTCTTGTTTATAAGTAAATAATTCTAAAAAACTTCAGCAATGCTTAAAAGAGATCTATGCTTTACCTTTTTTTAACTGAAAAAAATTGATATATTGAAGCATTTAAAACATGTTAAAACACTTGTATCAAATATCCCAGGAATAAATGGTCACTATTCATAGAATGGAGAGATAAAGGCTTGCTAACAATTAGAAAACTCTGTGTTTGTGGTGCTGGTGACCCAGGGCCTTGCACACACTAGACGAGTGTTCCACCATTGAGCTACAACCCAAGTCCCAAACTTGGTGTCTCTGCAGGATGCTTTGACTCTCAGGGACATGTGCCCAGATCCCATGCCTTTGGATCCTCACTGGGGCAGAGTATTTCCTATGCAAGGGAATCTGGAAATGGAGCTAAAACCGAATCCAAGTTTTTCCATAACTATCAAATACATTGACTATTGTTGAAAGGTAAGATAGGCTCCTGGACCATAACTTGATAATGTGAATTCTATCCATAACTCTTCACAATTAAGAGCACCTAAGATATTGGCTATCTTCAGTGGCAATTTCACATTTCCAAAGCTGCCAACTGGACTTTTCCCATACACTGCTCACTAGTTTTTAAATCTAATCTCTGACATCTACTAGGATATAGTATGAATCACATTTCTTCTTTTGCCAGGTTTTCTCTTGGCTTCCTAATATTATTTGGCTTCTCTATGCTTAACAATTAGAATTAAAATCTAATAGAATCAGGAATCAGAATTTATAAATTTTTCAGTAGACAATCTTTTTACCAAGAATATAGAAAGTTTTAAAATGAGAATTTTAAAACTAAATAAAAGTATTCTTTGCTGGATATAAGGCACAAAGCTATTTTAAAAGTACATGAAGCTGAGAATTTTAACATCAGGGTTAATTATATATATTCTACCTATATACAAACAAAACTATGCATTAACTTGACTAGGCATATTTCTTCACACAACTCTAAGTACAAAACCTCTACTGTTTAAGTAAACCACTATCTTCAATACATGATAGTATCTTCTATCTGGGGAGGAAAGTATGCTAAGATGACAGAGACCAGGTCGACTATTCAAGGAATGCCTAACCACAAATACAGTATTTGAGCTGGGCTTTGAAGGGTTGCTGGGACTTCATAAAATAAGGATGAAAGGAAGGAATCCTAGGTAACATGGCAGAGGTAACACGAAGAAGACAAAATTGAAATGTGCATGTTGTTAGTTGTCCCATCAAAAATTGACCTCCTCCCATCTACTAAATTCTGAAAATATAGAAGTGAGTAAGGCCCAATCCACAGTCTCACAGTAGGTGGAAGAGTGGTGTCAGCAGCTCAACACATAGCATGTCAGTGTTGTCTGCCTCTAGGAAGCTTCAGGCAATCCAAGGAGCAAACTTGACCTGTGGCACAGTGGGATGTTCTTAGGGAAGTTTGGAGGAAGCCGTCACAGCAGAAGGATCAGCATCTGCAGACACTTAAGATACTTTTCTTGTAGCGTTTACATCTCTAATTGTATGGCTATGAAAAGATTAATAAAAATAAACATGTATGAAGCCCTTATCTTTTAAAAAAATAATTTATTGATTTTCATAAACAAGGTTGTATTCTTGTACTCCCCCACCCCTGCTCTAATTCTGCTAAGAGTCTTCTTTGGTGGGATTATTGGTGTTTGACAGACACTGTGGCCACTCAAACATCAAAATAGAGATCCAGAGGCTACAGGAAAGTAACACTAAGTCAGATCTCGTTCTTGCCCACCAAGGCCCAGGGAACACTGTGGAAGAGACTCAGGGTGAGTGGGAATGGCCTGGGGCGCCATGCTGACAAAGCTCTCTTGGTCCCCACAAGGAAGCCCTTATCTTTTGTTGGATATGGATACTGAATCCTCATTGAGTCTTCATATATCGCTCTGATGGATATCCTATCTTCACTTAATAGATGTGGAAACTAAGGGTTTTAAGCAACTTGTTCAATATACACAGCCAAGAGTATAGATTGCAACTCGGGAAGGCTGGGTCTACATCAATATCACTAACTAAAATTTCACCATAGAAAATTTATTGGACGAGGTGAAGGAAATGTGCGAGATTAGCACCTACCAATTTTATGGATTTATTTCAAGTCCTAAAAGCTGTCTGGAAGGTAGTCATCCTCAAACATTTATTGTTTATAGTGTTGCATTTGAGACAGTACTGACTCGATTCCAGGGCATTTACATTCTTGGCTAGAAAGTAGATTGACATCATGTTTTCTGCACAAACTTTTTTTATCTGAGAACCCTCACTAACCTCCTTCCTTGTCAACAATGTGATCACAATAGAGACAGCCATGTTTATAATGATCTTCCTGGGCACGGCTGGTGGGTTAACAGGTGTACTTGTCTGAGATTCACTGAAAGAGAGAGAAGACAATTGGATTTTGAGGTAGGTATTGTTATATAGTAGGCTTGGTGGGCACTGCTAACAGTTTTCTTCATCATATAGGAGACATTGCCTATAGCCACTGGGGGTAAAGGCAACATGCAGAGAAAATACATATCTGACAGAACATGTAAGCGCCTAGATACTGTTGTCCCTAAGGTCTAGCCACAGGTCTCCTCTGCTTGAATTTAGGTCCTTTGTGATAAATCTGTACTCTTCAAAACAAGTTTCCTCTTCTTTTTGCTAGCTGAAATTCTGCCACTTGGAGTCAAAAAGGCTTTGACAAACACCAGCATAAAACACTCATACAATACAAAAATAGTCATAAAACCTTTATAAAATAACATGAAAACCAAGGCTGCTAGATAGAGGATGATAGACAGAGAGATAATAGATGATACAATTGTTTGATTGGGGAACACTTCCAGGAATGTAGTGATTAGAAACTGACTTCAATTCATGTTGTCAAGTGATTTAGTTTCCTCCACAGTTCCAGGGGCCGTCTTCTCTGCCACCAGAACTTCTAACGCTTAGGGGATGGAAGTTTCCCAACAGTTTCCTGAATTCTTAAAGAATCTTCAAGAGAAGGATTCAAAGCCCAACGGATACATAAGCTATGACTCTACAATAAAGCAACTTATTTTTAACTAAATATCATAGAGAGTGACCCAAATGTGTGTTTCCCTTCAAAGCCATTTGTTGACAGTAATACACTGAGTCTTAGGAGATTGTCATTTCTTCTTTATCATCCATAATTAGATATCTTGAATGAGCAAATAATGTGTTGGAGTCCCCATTTCATTCAATTTCCCTGTTCCCTGTCCCCAATCAGCCGGGTATCCTCCTCTGTGGGCAGTCTAGATCAGTCCATGGGGTAGAAGGTTATGAATAGCCTAGGAGTCAACCCGGTTCCACCCCCTTTGTATGTTGTTACTGAGGGGGGCCATGTCTCTGGATATTCTCCTCCACCATGGCTCTTAGTCTTTCCGCCACCCTCTTCCGCTCAGTTCCCTGAGAGACTGTCATTTCTTAAAGCAACACAGGACTTGTATTTGGGAGCAGCTTTCAGAGATTATCACCTATTTCTCTAAATAACCTCAATGGTAACAAGTTCTTTTTTTAAGCATTAGAGACAAGACTAGGATTTTGGAATGAGCCAAAACATTTGGAGCCAAAGTTATTGATTAAGATGAGTAATCAACTTAAAAAACCATTTTGTATTAAATAATGTTTGAATATAAATATGGAGATAGATTTTTCTTTCACTAGTTATAAACTTTGACAGGTAGTTTTGCTCAGTTAAAACTTTATAATATAGTTTATCTACAAAATAAAACTTTAAATTTTTATTTATATGATTTATAGAATTGGATTAGATTCATAAATAAAAATAAGGAAAACCTTTTCTCCCTGTGTCTAAGATCTTACAAGAAAAGCAAAAGATATGTTGCCAGATGTATTTAAATATATTGTGTACTTAAACAAAATTAAGTTTTGATTTTACAGAATCCTTACCTTCAACCTCAACAACAGTGAACTATATAGATCCCGTTGTTTACCATTGAAATCTTGTAGGAACATGAAGGGACAGTATATAAGATTCTTTATCCTAAATGCGATTTTTCTCTTTGAAAAACAGAGAAGTTAAAACACAATGTTTTTCACTTTTTAACTTTAAAAAAAGTATTCTTTTACTCATTTATGAAACCATGTCACCCACTAAAGATCCTCTAAGTGTTTGGGAGTTAGGGCATTCCTGATAATGTCAGAAATGTCACCACTGTGGATCACTTCCAGAATCTCCTCTTTATGTATTCTCCAAGAAGTCATAAGACACAAAGATTTCAAGGCAATATCCCAAGCTTCCCAGAAAATTAATACATGTGATTTGAAAAAAAATCTTACATCAACAAGATTGTACAAATATTATTTTTACTGGTTATTTCTTAAATAAATAAATAAGCAAAACCCCCAGAACATCTTTTCAAAGAGTACAAATAGAAATGTCATATGCATGGCATGGATGGCTCTTGTACTGTTTCACTGTTTCATGTTCTGAGCAAACAGAAAGGCTATTTTCCCCAAAGGGTTCAGGAGGGCATACAATTTCATTTCTTCAGAAAATTGTTTCTCGGGATTTCAATCTTCTTAGCTGGAGATGACAAAACATAATATCAGAAACACTTATGCTTTTTATCTGCTCTATTTTCAGGGCATAAATAAAAGATCAGTATACATTTAATACAGGTAGACTCAAATTTAACAATAAATCACATTCATGTTGCAAAAAGAGTTTTAGAATGTATGCATTTAATTTGAAAATGTTTAAGACAATATCAATACAAAAATTAAACCCTTTAAAAATATTGTGAATTGTCACTCTTATTTCACTCAAGCAGCATTTGATTTTCTAAAACTTGGGATTCATGAAACAAATGACAAAAATTAAATTGGATTTTTAGAGAAAGGGGTTCAAATGGGCACCATTCAGCTAAAGCTTCTTTTTTCCCCCACTTGTATGCACAGTGGCTAGAGCTATTTGGGTTTTCAACCTCATTACACTTCTATTCATAAAGCATGGTATAAAAACTTTAAACCTCAAATGTTTTTAGAATAAAACAAATCATGCATCTATGAAAAGATGAGCATAATGGAGTTCCGCAGTGTGCCTAGTGCACGTCTCCACTGCTCTTGCAAAGCATTAGCTAAGTGATTCCCATTACCATTAATATGCTCTTCAGCTTCTACTGTCCTATCATTTAGGCAATAATTTGAGGATCAATTTAATTTCATGGGAATTTCACTATTCCAGACTGACTTTGTGGCTTTGTGATATAAAAAAATTTAGTTGTGATCACTTAATATTTAATGTTTTTTTCTGGAGTAACTGAACTTATATGTACTTACCACATACCTGTCACTAAATGTGTCATCATGGATGAAATAAGTTATAAAAATGAGATTTTTTTTCCCCAGGTATGGACGCCCATCAGTCTCCTACCCTTCTTGTCTCAGTTCCCAGATGGTTTGCAGAAATCATATAAAATAGGTCATCCACCAAAATATCAGGGCTGGTCCCTGAAGGGACTAAATCACACACACACACACACACACACACACACACACACACACACACACAACACATAAGTACCTATTTCATTCTGGCAGCTGTCTTGGCTTAAGGCATTGCCTCTAGGTCTCTAGTAATGTATTAATTTCTGATTAAGGAGGATTAAAATAAAGTCTTTCTTGCAGGGTTTCCTACATGTGGCAGATATTTGTTATATATATTCTTATTGAGTTGAAATAGTGCACATGAGATCACAAACATAGGATTATTTTGCCCAATTACTTATGAGAAGTGTCAGATGACAGAACAGGAGTCGTGAGTGCAAAGGTAGTGGGTAGGAGGAAGAAGTAGAAAATAAAATCTGACCTAATTAAAAATTCTTACATAGTTGAAAAAATGTGTTAAAAGGGCTTCAGTATGCTTGATCAACCAAATGTACTCTGAAAAGCAAAATTATTATTAGTGGTTGCAAGGAAGTTCATAAAAATCACCTTTAAATTCTTAGAAAACAGTTTATATGTTTCCAAGCATTGATAATAGAAGAAGCATTGTACTAAGACCCATGCATTCAGAAATTTCTTAACATAAACTTGAGTCAAATTATTAAGAAGACATAACAATTTTAAATATGTATGCACCAAACATTGGGTCTCTCAATTTCACAAAACAAACACTAATTGTCATTAAAGGTCGGATAGAAAGTGATATAAATATAGAGGTGATCTCAATCCTTCACTTTCAACTCTAAATAGGTCGCACAAAAGAAAAATCAACAAAGAACCTCAGAGTTAAACTAGATCATAGATCAAATGGACTTAACAGATATCTACAGAATATTCTACCCAACAGATACTGAATATGCATTCTTCTCAGCAGCCCATGGAACCTTTCCTCTAGTCACTGAGACATAAATCAAGTTTTACCAAATACAAAAGAAGAGAAATAACTTCTTGTATTTTATCAGCTTATGCTACAATAAAACAAGAAATCAGAAATAAGAAAAACTGTATGAACTACACAAATACATAAAGGCTGAATGACACACTCTTAAATGACCAGTGAATCATAATATAGCACATAAATGGACTTAGGACAGAATTCAAATGATCATCTCCATCAATGCAGAAAAGGCTTTTGACAAAGTTCAGCATTCTTCAAAATAAAAACCTTAAAAAAACTAGGAATAGAAGGAACACATCCAATATGTGTATATGTGATAAATGTAGCCATTATTATACTAAATAAGGAAAAAACACATTTCCTCAAATCTCTGTAACAACAAAAATGTGCCCACTCTCATAACTCCTACTCAACATAGTGCTCAAAGTTTTAGCTAGAACAGTAAAAATAAAGGAAAGACATTAAAAGCATACAAATAGAAAAAGTAGAAATCTAATTATTCCTATTTATAGATGACAAGATTCTATATTTAAAAGATCCTAAAAGACTTCACCAGAAAGCTTTTAACTGATAAACACTTTACGCAAACCAACAGGATACAAAATCATCACACAAAAATGAGTAGCTTTCCACATACTAATAATGAACTTGCTGAGAAAGATGCTAGAGGAAAAAAAAAACACCCAATTCACATAAGTTTCACAACAATAAAATTCCTAAGAATAAACCTAACCAAGAAAGTATAATACCTTTGCAGTAAAAACTTTATGAAATTGAAAAAAAGAAATTAAAGGAACCACTAAAGAATGTAGAAACATCCCATGCATATGGGCTGGCAGAATTAATAGTGTGAAAACAGTTTTATTAGGGAAAGCGAGCTACAGATTCACCGCAGTCTCCACAAAAATTCCAGAATCACAGAAATAGAAAAAAAAATCCTAAAATTTATATGGAACTACAAAAGACTCTAAATATCCAAAGGAATTCTTAGCAGCAAGAACAACACTGGATCAATCTCGATACCTAATCTCTGACTAAAGAATTACAGAGCCATAGAAACAAAAAAGTAATGATATTGACACAAAACCTGACATGTAAATGAATGAAATGGGTAGAGAACCCAGAAATAAAATTACACATAGTTTTTGACAAAGCTATCAAACACATTAACAGTCATTTAAACAAATGGTGCTGGGAATGCTGGATTTCCACATGTAGAAGATAGAAGAATGAAATTGGATCCATATCTCTAACCCTACACACACAAAAAAAAAACTATGCAGCAAAGGCCTTTATTTAAGACCTGAAATTTTGAAACTGTTAAAGGAAAATATGGACAAACTATTTCAAGGTACAGGTATGCATAAGAACTTTCAGAAAAGGATTCTTATCATTGACAAATGGGATTACATGAAATTTTAACAAATCTTGTACAGAAAAGGAAACAACCACCAGAGTGAAGAGACAGCTTACAGAATGCAGGAAAAAACTTTGCAAACTATATATCAGACTGGGGCTAGTATCTAGGATATATAAAGAACTTAAAAATTAACTCCCTTCCAAAAAATTATTCAAGCAATAAATGGACTAATAAACTAGACATTTCTCAAAACAAGAAACACAGGTGACCAATAAATGCTTGAAAAATGTTTAATATCTCCAGTTTGTTTCTTATTAAACATTTTCAAGCATTAAACAAAAAGGAGACCAACCACCACAGCAAGACTGATAACCCATGAAAGGTTAATAGAGACAGACACCAACGATACCCAACACAACCCAGGGCAAAGATCCAGAGATACTTAAGATCTCAACAACAAAGTGACTTAAAACTCACCCACTATAACTCAGGGAAATGAGCTGAAGAGGGGCTGGAAAGATTGTAAGAGCCATAGTGGGGGAGAATGTCCAGAGACATCATCCCCCTCAGCAACAACACACAAAGCAGGAAGAAAAAAAAGAGAAAGAAAAACTGGCTACCTCTGGTGCAGTTCATATCCCCCTAACCTATGGACAGATCCAGTATGTACACCAAGGAAGGACCCCTGTGCGTAGGGGACAGAGAGGAGGGAAACGGGGACACATTCACAAGATTTGCTCATATAATGTATATACTTATTCATAATAAAGATATTTGAAAAAGAAAAATGTTTAATATCCTTAGCCATCAGAGAAGTACAAATTAAAATTGCTTTCAGCCTGTCTTTGTCCAGTAGGAATGGCTATCCTCAAGAGAACAGATGAAAACAAATTCTGGTGAGGATATGGGAGAGAGGTGCCCTTATTCACAGCTGCCACTAAGGAAAATCAGAGTGAAGTGCATATACCACTTGGGAATATATATATTCAAAGGACTCTAAATCAACATACCACAGAGATACTTGCATATCCATGTCTATTGCTACACTATTTACCATAGCCAGGGAGTTGAACCAGCCTAGATATCCACCAACAGACAAATGGATAAAGAAAATGTGGCACACAGGCACAATGGAATTTTATGTAACTGTAAGCAAATGTGAAATTGTGACATTCATAGGAAAATAGATGAAACTGGAAATCATTATATTAAGTGAAATAAATCACTTAGCAAAGCAAATACTGCATGTCTTTTCTCATATACAGGGCCTAGATTTAAAATTACTGTATGTGTGTATATTTACATATGTATGTAGGTCATACAATTAGAAATCATGAGAGGGAGAGAAGAGACGGTAAAGGGGGAAGAAGAGGTAAAAGAATACATATAATAAGAAAGGGAAGCAGCCGAGTGGGGTAGAGGACATGAGGCAGGGCAGTGGAGGAGGGGAAAGATTGAGAACCAAGTATAACAACATATAAGTATGAAAACAGCATCATAAACCCAAAGACCTTATGCTAACCTAGAAAATGATTTTTGAAGTTCTTAAATTCTGATGGGAGACTTCCTATAAAGATGACATAATAAAAGCTTTGCCAAAGAAACCTGGGGAAAAAAGGAATCAAGATGAAAAGGATTTGGAGCAAGGTAGCTTTTATCCTGGTAGCTAGTCAGCTAGGGACTGGCCCACGGAAACATAAGATGCCACCTTGGCCGCCCTCGTTGGACCAGAACTCACCTTGGATTGTCTCATCCAAGATGGCTGCAGACAACTCCAGCATCAGCCGCCTGTTTCTTCCTCAGTGTCCTGGAGCTTAGCCCTGTTGGTTGACAGTTCCTGAGCTAATGTTTCTCTTGGGCCCACCAACCAATCAGGTTCCTCACTTATCACATGAGTCTGGGGATGAGTCTCATTTTAATTAGATGCCAAGTTCATATAATTGAATGTGCTTCAGCTGTCTTCTCTTAGCTCTTTTAACCCCTTACCCTTCTTTGTCCCTTCTTACTTGAGGGTCATTTTCTTCATCTTCCTTCCTCCTTCCCAGGCAGGGGGCAAAGGGGAGAATTTCTTTTTGCTTGGGCATTTTCCTGCTTTGCTTTCCACGTATTTGAGCACCTTTCCCAGAGCAAGACCTTTTGCTATGTGAGGGGATGTCCCTGGTATCCTCTTCTTCATCCCAGCCAGATGGGAAGGGGAGAGTTTTTTTATTATTATTCATTTATATGTAAGCAGAGAGAGAAGAGAGACAGACAGAGAGAATAGGTGCTCCAGGGCCTCCAGCCACTGCAAATGAACTCCAGATGCATGCACCACTTTGTGCATCTGGCTTTACATGGGTACTGGGGAATTGAACCCTGGGTCGTTAGGCTTTGTAAGCAAACATCTTAACCACTGAGCCATCTCTCCAGCCCTTGGAGAATTTCTTTTGACTTGGGCTTTCATTCTTTGCCTTTCTAGCCTAACTCTCCCTAAAATAAAATTTGTAATTTACTCTTCTCTGAGTCTACTTTCTCAGTTCTTTGTTGACCTTGACAAGAACTAGTGATGTTAGAGCTGCTGGTATGGGACCTATAACACCACAGAGTTCTCAATCCCACATTAGGAATACTCAATACACTCTTCTACCAAAAAGTTAAGGTGAGTCAGGAATCATTAACCCAAGTGAGAAAGTAGTAGGGAGCTAGAAGCTTCTCTTCTAAGGATCAGGCTCCAACCTGGGTTTCCATTCTCCTCTCTGTGTCCTGCCTGAGTCAGCATGATTCTCCAACTCACACCAGCCCTTCAAAGTCCAGAGGCCTGAAGGAGAAGACAACAGGGACCAAACGAGCAGCTACAGAAGAATTTTAGACAGCTTCCTGCAATCCCTCCGCCCCTATATGCCAGCACAGGGAGCAATACTGGAGATCTTAAGACACCGATGGATTGGAGAAACCCTCCACCGTATAGCATCCAGCAGAGCTGATCTGAAGAACAGATGGGCCTAGCCACCCCAGTGGCGCCCATAGTGCATCAAAGAGGGAACCATCTTTATAATAAAAAAAACTCATCCAAGTGCTGAGAAATAGTGGCAGTGGAGGGTTCAGCACTGAGAAAACACTGATACCCTCCAAGGCTCAGGGACCATGTAGAAGAGGTCACAGAAAGAACCCAAGATTCAAAAGAAGGGGAGGAGTACTTTGCAATGCTGTCTTCCAGACAAAAAGTAGTGATATGCATGACCTCACAGTGGCTGATACTACCTATACAAGACCTGCATAATGAGAGAAGAAAAAAAAATGATTACATTGAAACAGAAGAAAGACTAGTTGGAAAGGATTCAGTTGAGAAGATCTAAGGGAGGGGAAAGGAAAGTGATAGAAGGAGATGATGACCGTGGTATATTGTCTGTGTGTATGGAAGGTGTCAATAAGAAATTTAAACCCATTAATGAAGACAAAAATTTCAACAAAATTTGGATTATTCTGCTAACCTCTGAACATTAAGGTTTTTTGTTTGTTTGTTTGTTTGTTTGTTTTTGGTTTTTCGAGGTAGCGTCTCGCTCTAGCCCAGGCTGACCTGCATTAAGTTCTTTATGAATGATTCTGGCCAACTTGAACTTGGTTTCCTAGGACAAGTCCTAAAGTTAGTCAGCTATAGCTGCCGTGTGAACATTCAGCAAGAATATGAGATACAGGCTTGTCTAAGAGATATGTGTATTTTAAGAAATTATTTGCATTATGCAAAATCACAGGACTTATAGGAAAAACAGAGTTAGAAATAAACCACTCAAAACATTTGTAACAAAAATACCAATACAAATAACAAATCTAATAAAAAAATTCTCACAAGCCACGCATGGTGGCTCACATCACATAGCACATGGGAAACTGAAGTAGGAGGTTTGCTAAGTTCAAGGCCATCATGGATGACAGGGTGAGTTCCTGGACACTCTAGGCAAGCATATGATCCTACCTTGGAAAAACAACAACAAAAAATATTCTCACAAGTTAACTTCCTGATTTGAAAGCTATTATAAACATAAGAATTTTTACCCTAAGAAAAATGATGAATAATTTACCACAAGAAGGAGTTGGGGGAGACAGCTTATGGAAGAGATACATTGAAGAATTTAGGCTGTTGATGTGTGGAAACAAGAGAAAAAAATACCAAAAGATCAGAGAGAGACAGAGAATAAGTGCTTCTGAGACAAACCACGTGGCTGACTATTCACACCATGATCTTTCTCTTGTTAGTTTAACTGTAGGATTTGAACTCTACATTCTTCTGAAGCTTGCAGCATTCTACTACTATTTTTTGAGAGGCAAAGCATTGATGACCTGAGAAAAATCACATATAACAACAGCTGACTTCTGCATTATATTAGCCCCTTCTCCTATTTCCAGTTGCATAAGAGCTCATTTGTACCACAGAAACACAGAATAGGCTCTCCTGGAAAACTTGTTGTCCAGATGTAGATAGGGTGCTTTTAAAAAATAGAAGATATCTAATGTCTGACATGCATTAGACCTTTAGTAATCTAAAAAAGAGAAGCTTGAATAAAATAACTTCCAACATCACCCAGCTCCAGCATTTTAGAAATGTTTCTCAAGGCTCCAACAATATTTAATGTTTAAATTATAGGCAAAAGGCAATAACTTTAGATGTTATAGAAGACAGTAATGTAAATACTAATTTGTGGGAGAATATTGTTTCCAGCATAAAAGGAAGCATGATGAAATAAGAAAGTAATCAATTTATTCATCAAAAGATGTCATTGGGAAAAAGCCAAGGACTATGAAGATTTGTTTTTGCTGCTGTGTGTGTGCTATGTGAGGTATGGTGTGTGATGTAATGTGTGTACCGTATGCACACATATATGCAGATGCATGTCCTGTGCACATATGTTCAGAAGCCAGAGGAGTTACCCCACTTCAGGTGGCCTCCTCTCTTCATTCGTCCTCATCCAACTTGTTTGAGACTTAGTCTCTCACTCAACCCAGAGATGGCATTTTCTTTTTTTTTTTTTTAAGTCATTGAGTCCAAATGATTCAGTGATTCTCCATTCTCTGCCCCTGCAGGACTAGAGTCCCAGACATACGTAATCACATATAGCTGTTTACACGGTACCAAGGAGTCAAACTCAGGTGTTCTTGGTCCCTTATGTCTGTGTAGCAAACTAACTGCTGAGCTGTCTACCTAGGACCCAATATGGCTTTATAGATCCAAAGGAATCGCTTCATTTATAGCTTGTAAAAGATGCACTCGTGATAGTCGACATTTTTTCATCTTTTGGGGATTGTTCAATTAATGCATAGCTAACAGCCTATGTTTGATCCCATTACTTTCCAACAAAAGAATGAATTTCTCCAGGTCTCTTTCTTTGGCTCTTTTTGATTTTACATAGCTAACCCTTATAATCTATTATGTACAGCACAAAATATGCAACACAATAAAAGCAGTGGTTGACTTCCATAACTGCTTTTGTTCTACCTTTTTGGCCCCTTTTTGCCCTATTTGAATAGTACTGTATCTCCTTCACATTCCATTCTTAATGAGGTTATTTACCTTGCATACCCAATGAGATTATACTTTATATAATAAATTCTCTGCTCTCAGATATGTCTGAGAGGGCAGCCTATTCAGCTATTAAAAGGTGTAACCTTTTAACTGAGAGTGGTCTTAAGGCTGGACACAACGTCCATACTGAACTTTCAATTATTTAAAGATGTCACTGTAGCATACAGAGGTATTTACATTTACATATATTGGTAGATCAGCCTTACAAATATCCACTAACTACAAAATGGCTACAGAAGAAGGCTCATTTGCTACTGCATGCATATTGCTCTTGTTTATGTATGTTAATGAAATACATGTGTGCTAACAATGCAAGCTGGGCATTAAAGAATAATTATTTTAATGCATAAGCATTGCTATCAATTATGTGTGCTAATGAAATGCATGGGGCTATAATCCATTTGACTTCTAAATTTCTTTCAGCCAGTAATTGTTCTTCTTTTCCCACTCAACTTTTAATCAAAAGTGGTAATGCTGACTACCTTAATTTCAACTTACATTGTTACCACAGTGGGAAATGCCAAGCTGAAAAATGTCCAAAAGTCTATCTGCAGAAATGGAATGAGGAAAATAAATGGCCTGGATAACCCATTTGTATAGTTTGACTTTAGATCATCAATGGGATGGTGGTAGGAAGCACTGTGATGACTGGAAGCTGGGAAATTTTAATAGTTACCTATTTTGGTTTATATAGCTCCTTTCATTGGAAGGTAATATTAAAAATCATTTTTATAAATCCTTTTCCCTAAAATACAGTTGACTTTTGCATGTTTTCTGTTTTGCTTATTTTTATTAACTTTTTATTGACAGCATCCACAAATATAGTCAATATACCATTATCATAGGACCCCCCTCCACCCATCCTTTCTACCTCCCAAATCCCGACTTCACTGAATCCCTTCTTTCAACTAGTCTCTCTTCTATTTTGAAGATATGTTTTCCTCCAATTATGCAGGTGTTCTGTATGTAGCATCAGCCACTGTGAGGTCATGAATACCATGGCCACTTTGTATTTGAAGACAACATTGTAAGCACTCCTCCCCTTCCTTTGGCTCTTATATTCTATCACCTCTTCCATAATGGTCCCTGAGCCTTGGAGGGTGTGATAGAGATGTCTCAGTGCTGAACTGTCATGTATTCTCAGCACATTGGTGAGTTTTGTGCTTATTTTAATTGAGAAGTTATCTCAGTCAATCTGTAATCCAAGTTAGCCTGGAACTGTGTAGTTAAACAAACTCAAGGCAATCTTCCTGCCTCAGCCTCCCAATTGATGGAATTACAGGCACAAGGCACTGGGCCCTTTTGCACATCAAAATCTTGAATCCTCATGAATAAACATAACCACTCTTCTTGTTTAAATGATGTGCTGCCCTAACATCCAGATGTAAGGAAAAGCCACTCATCAAAATAGATTGCTTGCAATGATCAGGAGTGATCAGAGAATCTCCTCCTCTATATAAACCATTCTGTTTTTCTCACGTGTAGAAGTCCCAGGAAAAGCATAGATGATGCCTAGAGATTGTGCCTGCTACTAATAGCTTCCAAACCTGAGTTTTACCAAGAGGCACAGGCATTGATGACCAGCTGCCTTATAATCCAAATTGTATTATTCATTTTCCATGTCCTAAGTAGTAGAAATATTTTTAAATATATATTTATTGTCCATAATGAGTTACATTATTTAGTGGGCAAACAATGAGTTGTTATCCTGAATTCCCCAATTCCACCCCTCCCCATCCCTGATCAGTTGGATATCCTTCTCGTGGGCTGTCTGTGTTAGTCCTTGTGGCAAGGGATCCTGGATATCCTAGTCTAAGTACTAGAAATATTGCAGGAAACAAACCCAGACATTTCTGGCAACATGTATTTTAGTTTCAACTGGATGGAGGGATGATCTAATAAGAAAAAATGTTAGTGATAACATTGCTGACGATTATGAGAAATTAGTATTAATAGAATAAAAGAAGGGATTTTTTTTTATTGTCCATAATGAGTTACAACATTTAGTGGGCAAACAATGAGTTGTTATCGCCAACTCCCCGCTGCCCTCCCCTCACCCCTCCCCTGGATAACCTCCTCCATGGGTCGTCTGGATCAGTCCTTGTGACAGGGGACCATGGATAGCCTAGTATTCAGCCAGGTTCTCTTGGCCATGCCTCTGGATAATCTCCCCCACCACGGCTCTTACAATCTTTCCGCCCCCTCTTCCGCATAGTTCCAAGAAGGGATATTTTTTAAAAGGTATGACCAGGCCAGAGAAAGTGAGTTGATGGGTGGGGGGCAGCTAAGCAGATATGCTTAAGGCAACAAGAGAAAAGACTCTAAAGCCAAGTGTGCCTGGAATGTTGTAGGAACAGCAAATGTGCTTGTGAAGAAGCATGGAGAGATGGGATAATGGGAACAGAAGCAGCAAGAGGCAGTGAGGGTACGTAGAGTACATAGGACTCTGTAATTTATGACAATGACAGTATTTTACCTTAAATATGAAAAAGGGAAATTATAGGTAGGCTTTTTGATTACAGAGAGAGAGAGAGAGAGAGAGAGGGAGAACGAGCCTGCATAGACATGCCAGGGCCTCTTGCCACTGTAAATGAACTCCAGATATGCCACTTTGTACATCTGGCTTTATGTGGATACTAGGGAATCAAACCTGAACCAGCAGGCTTTGCAAGCAAGCTCCTTTACCTGCTAAGCCATCTCTCCTGGCTAAGGATATTGAACTTTTTTATATCTTTATTATGAATAGGTATAAACATTGTATGAGCAAATCTTGTGAATGTGTCCCCGTTTCCCTCCTAAGTTTATTCTAAACTTACTAGATACATTGCCTGAGCGAGTCTTGTGATGGTTCTCTCGTTTCCCTCCTCCCTATCCCTAGCCCACTGGGGACCCTCCTCAGTGGATCGCTGGACCAGTCTATGAAATAGGGGGTTATGAATTGTACAAGAAAACTTTTTAAAAATTATTTACGTTGGCCATTTGTGTTCTTTTAACTGTCCATTTCATTAGTCCATTTATTGTTTGACAACTTTGAGTTTTGGTGTTTAGTTTTTGCGGTTCTTATATTCTAGATAGCAAGCCCCTGTCAGAAGAATAACCGTCAAGGAACTTCTGCCATCCTGTAGGCTGTTTGATCAGCTGATAGCTTCCTTTGCTGTGAAGAACTTTTTGATTTAATGTAATCCTCTTTAGAAAGTTGTTACTTGTACCTGTAACTTCCAGGGTATTGTTTAAATGTTACTCTAGTGTTTTCAGTGTTTCTGGATTTACATAAAGGTCTTTGATTCATTTTGAATTGATCTTTGTGAAACATGGGAGATGTGGGTCTAATTTCATTCTTTTGCAGGTGGATATATGGTTTGCCAGCACATGTTAAGCAGGCTTTTTCCAGGTGACTGTAGCTGTTTTCATATGAATTGCTCGATTGATTTTTCTAGTTATGAGAATGTCATTGGAAGTTTGATGGAAATTGAATCTGTAGATTCCTTTTGGTAATATAGCCATTTTTACAACATTGATTCTACCAATCTAGGAACTTGGAAGTTCTCTCCAACACTGGTGTCTTCTTTTTTTTTCCATGTCTTAAATTTTCCTTTAGAGGTCTCTCACATCCTTTTCTCACTCCAGATTTTACAGAAAATGTTTTTAGTTTTTCCCCAGTCAGTACAATGTTAGCTACACGCTTGTCATATGTAACCTTAATATTTTGAAGTATTTTTCATCTTCTAATTTCTCCAGAACTTTTACAATGAAGGCATGTTGGACTTTGTCAAATTCCTTTCTATCAAGAGGATCATGTGGTCTCTATTCTTAGGTTTATTTATATAGTGAATTATGCTTATTATTTGCATATGTTGAACCAACTTTGCATTCCTGGGATCAAACCAACTTGATCATGGTGTATAATCTTCTGTGTTTGTACTGTGTTGTTTGCAAGTAATCTGTTGAGAACTTTTGAATTCATGTTCATAATGGAAAGTAATCTGTAGTTTTCTTTTGTTGTGTCTTTATCCAGTTTTGGGATCAGGATAATACTGGCCTCATAGAATGAGTTTGGTAGTGTTCCTTCCCTGTTTTGTGGCAGTTTGAAAAATGTTGTTACTAGATCTTCCCTAAAAGTTGGATAGGGCCAGGCATGGTGATGGTGCCTTTAATCACACTTGGGAGCAGAAGTAGGAAGATCACCATGAGTTCAAGGCCACCCTGAGACTACATAGTGAATTCCAGGTCAGCCTGGACTAGAGTGAGGCCTTCACTCAAAAAATAAAAATAAATTGATTGAATTTGTCAGTGAATATATCTGGTCCTGAACTTTTCTTTGTAAGCAAAATTCAGACGTTCTTTCATTCATATCAGAACCTTAAATCTCAGAGGCAAGTATCTGATATTGGGTCAGTAAAAAAAAATCCAATCAACAAACATGCATGGAGAATCGTTGAGCTCCAGGTTCAATGAGAAACTACCTCAAAATAGGTGAGAAGCAGTTGAGGAAAACATCCAATGTCTATCTTTGGCCTTCAAATGCATGCAAACTTGCACATACACATATGAATATGGATATAAACATGCATATATACACACATACACAAAAATACAGAGTTGAAGGTACCTAAGAAACAATTGGTTCCTCAGAGAAGAGCCAGTCACTACAGTAGTCTCCATCCTTTATATAAACCAAACCAGATCTAATGTGTACTCAGAACATTTGTTTACATCTGTGTGTAGGCATGCACATGTGTAAGTCAGAGGACAACCTCAAGTGTTGGTCCTTAACTTCCACCTTGTTTGAGAGACTCTCTTGATTACTAGCCCCTGAACTTTCAAGGATTCTCCTGTTCCTGCCTCCCATCTTGCTCTGGGCACTCTAGGATTACAGATGCACACTACTGCATCCAGCTTTTATGTGGCTTCTAGGAATCTGAACTCACATCATCATGTTTGCACAGCAAGTGCTTTTACACACTGAGCCATGTCCTCAGATCCAGATTCTGATAAAACAAGAAATATTTGGGCCTGGGAGACAGAACTGCAGGTAGGAGTGCTTGCTGTGTAAGCACAAGGGCCTTAGAGGGCCTGATTCACTCTGAGTATGATTCCCATCATTCATATAAAAAGCTAGTCATGGACACAAGTCCCTCTTTCCTTAGTCCTGTAGGCAGTCAAGACAGGAAAATTTCTGGGGCTCACTGTAGACAGTCCAACTAAAAATGACAGTTCCAGGTTCAGCAATAGACTGTCTCAAGGAAACACAGCAGATGAGCAAGAGAGGACACCCAACATTCTAGTCTGGCCTCCATCTGTGTGTGCATGGGATATACATATATGCATAACACACACACACACACACACACACACACACAAATTCATGGAAAATTTTATTAGAAAGATGTTTGTTTTCCAGACAAGATCTTTTATATAATCCACGCTGGACTGAAACTTTTTTGTTGTGTGTTTTTCAAGGTAGGATCTCACTCTAGTCCAGGCTGACCTGGAATTCACTATGTAGTCTCAGGGTGGCCTCAAACTCATGGCAATCCTTCTACCTCTGTCTCCTGAGTGCTGGGATCAAAGGCATGCGCCACCATTCCAGCTGGCCTGGAACTTCTATGTAATTTAGGCTGGCCTGGAGCAATCCTACTGCCTCAGCCTCCCAAGTGCTGGGAATATAGCCATGTGCCACCATGCTAGGCTGAAAGACTAGAAATTGAATTCATATGGCTTTAGAAATATACTTTATATCTAGAATAGAAATGCAATTTATGCAGTCACTTGTAATTATCTTTTCTGTTGTTGCATAAGAAATTCTACTCTGCAAGTATCATAGAAGAATCATGGTCAATGATAAAGCAAAAAGAATAAACTATATGTCTTACTGATAAGTGGAGGAGAGCCAGTAAGCAATATACTGTTTTTCTTGAGGTTCTTAAATAATAGTAATATCTCTACTATTGCTTCAAAAAATCAGGTCAACAAATTCTTCAGGATTTTTACTTTATCAAGTATTTTTAAAAAGTAGTATAAATTATTATACATGTATCTTGTGGGGTGGGGAGGTTAGAGGTAGGGTCTCACTCTAGCCCAGGCTAACCTGGCATTCATTCTGTAGTCCCAGGCTGGATTTTAACTCACAGAGATCCTCCTATCTCTGCCTCCCAAGTGAAATTATTATTACAGAATATTTAAATCATTTTACAGTACATAAGGTAAATAGAAGTTAGTAAAAGGGCAACTTAACCAAACGATTAAGAATGGTGGATTCAGCCGGGCGTGGTGGCGCACACCTTTAATCCCAGCACTTGGGAGGCAGAGCTAGGAGGATTGCCGTGAGTTCAAGGCCACCCTGAGACTACATAGTGAATTCCAGAGTCCAAAAAAAAATGGAGGATTCAGTGAAATATGGGATTGTAAACCAGACCGACCCAAGTTCAATTCTTTTGTCACTTACTGAATAACCTTAGATGAGTAAGTAAATCATGAACTTCAGTGTCCATATGAAGATGAAAATTACTTATTCCAAAGAATCCTTTTAAGGATCAAATGACATTATGTATATAAAAGGTCTTATAAAATATATAATATTAAGTATTCAGTTAATTATGGTTCCACCACACAGGAAACTAACATATTAAAAGGACTACCAATTCATTGGTATTCATAACTGGATACTTAACATAAGTAACTTTTGTGTAAATACTTCTTTAAAATCTTATACATACTACAAATCTACCTGAATTCTCATCTCCTAAATAGTGACAATCATTCTCAGCCATACAAATTGCCACAAATTCTCAGTTTATGAAGCTTGTATCATAGTTTGCTATAATTGCTGCTTGTCACAATTCTAGATGAGGCTGCATTAGCTTGCATTACTGCATGCTATAGTGTAATCCTTTCTAAATCCTTATCTGAAGCTAGGTTTAGGAAATTACTTGAACAAGTATTAGAGCTTAGTTGTGAGGTTTCCATAAAAGTATTTTAAGAAAAGAACAAAGATTACGGTGTCATATTAAGCATAACAAGTATACTTCTTAGAAGGCAAAAGCTTTGATTCATTTCTCTTAATTAAAGGAGTTAATGAGCTGTGCACATCTATGTGCATTTAAAGGAAGGTGGAGAAAATATGTAAATGCGGGGCTTCCTTAGAATTCAAGCTGAAAGTGTTTTGAGCTACTAAAAGAAAATGATCTGAGTTTCTCAGATACCTTCCCAATGTTTAAGCCCATATTCATAAACATCCAGCTCTCCTCTCTATTTCTTAAGTAACAGAGGTCCTTCCTTATGTTTTGTCACTTAAACTACTTTTGTTCTTCTCAGACTTTGATTCTTTCCTCCTTTTCAAGCTGAATTTGAGTAAATTCTTTCCCAAAAGACTTACACATATGGAAATGTTCTAAGCTGTAACTGAATTATTAACTAAAATTTAATAATTTTCTATAACAGTAATTTGCTCTAAAGCATTATTTTAAGCTTTTAATTTGTTTTAAAGCAGTATGAGATTTTAGGATGAGAGAGATGGTTCAAGAGGTTTAAGGCACTTATTTGCAGGTTTGATTCCCCAGTACCCACATAAAGCCAGATACACAAAGTGGCAAATGTGTCTGAAGTTAGTTTGCAGTGACTAGAAACCCTGGAGCACCTATTCTCTCTCTCTCTCTCTCTCTCTTTCCTCCCACTATTCCCTGATTACAAATAATAAAAATGTTCTTTGAAATATTAAATTCAGATAGAAATAAATTGATAAGGAATACACAGCAAATTCTGAATCAATCTAGACAACACAAGAAAACTGCAAAGCTTACAAGTAGAATGTTAAGATATTGTACCTTTCCAGTTCTGTACATATATGTGCAATTATATACATACACATATATCTGTATAATAATATATAAGACCAGACTAAATATACTGTGGAACCTTGCATTTACTTATTACTATTAAATCATAAGTATTTCTCACATTATTTTTAAAACTTCTAAAACAAATATTAAACACTTTCCACCTATTTGTGAATATTTCTGTCACTTGTTTTCACTATAAGTAACTTAAACTAAAAAAATATTCAAAGGAAGAAATTTAAAAGGAGATATTAGGGCAAGAACTGAGACTAGGTATCCATGTCTTTAGCCTACCTGTGCAAGAGAAGAAAATTCATTACCACTGACAGCTGCTATTCTCTGTTAAAACAAAGGAAAAGGTCCCAGCACTCGGGAGGCAGAAGCAGGAGAAATGCCGTGAGTTCAAGGCCACCCTGACTACATAGTGAAATCCAGGTCAGCCTGGACTAGAGCGAGACCCTACCTCAAAAAAACAAAAACTAAGGAAAAGGGTTCCAATTTCTTTCCAGTAGCAGATGTCTGAGTGGCTTCAGATAGTATCAAGTGGTCAGTAATTGACTCTAGATTTTAGTAATAGAAGTTCATGTGAAAGAAGACGAAGCAGCAAGCACGGTTCCACACTGACTACTTCCCTCAAACACCATTTTGGCTTAAAAACATGGCTGAGTACATAACAATTTTCAAAGAATATAAGCTAAAGGACTAATGACTAAAAGGGAACTCTGAAATCAGTGTGTAACACTGATAAAAAATGCAGTAAAATCACGTTTTAAAAGTTTTCTGGATAAGGAAATAACTCAGTGGTGCAGTACTTGTACAAGACCCTGGATTCAATCCCAAATACACAAATAGGAAAAAAGGGAAGAAGGGAGAGGGAGGGAAATTTTCTATTGTGATGTCTTAGAATTCTAATACTAAAACAGAAAGTAATAGGCACTGGTGGGAAAAATGAATTTTATGATATCATTGCATAAGCAAGATAAAGAGAAGAAAATTCATTACCACTGACAGCTGCTCTTCTCTGTCAAAACAAAGGAAAAGGTCCCAGCACTCGGGAGGCAGAGGTAGGAGGATTGCCGTGAGTCAAGGCCACCCTGACTACTTTCTTCCTGGGAAGAAAGAAAATGGGAATAATTAAAGAATAAACTGGAGTAGAAGTAGTGGGAATGTATCTATTACATCTATTAGTATTCCTTGGTTCCTTATATCTTCTCACAATGATATTATTTTCAAAATTCACTTCACAAAAATGATGTATTTTAAAACTATTCTCACATCTAAACATGATCACTGGTCAATTATCATGAGTCTAAATATATTCAAGGCCTACTACATGCTGAACATATTTTTACATTAATTCTATCACAAATAGGGCATTGCTTCTTTTGTACCTAGCACATGGCCCATGAGAATAGACTCCTTTAATGCTTGAAGGGTACTTGAGATTCAATTAATTTTTAATTCAACACAAATATTATAATGCCAAGTAATATTTTTGATATTCTACTATCAGAGCACAACATTCTTCCATTAGACCTATGGTCCTTGCAGAAAATTAGATGAGAGCTGTATGTTCTCTTCCTGGAGCACTTTATATGCACAAATAGAAAACTGTACAAAACAATTTGAGGGCATCAGACTTCTTAAATACCTATTCCCAACCTCTGTACCAGAAAAAGAGGAAATTAAGAAAACTAGAAATTGCCAAATTGAGTCACAGAGAGAAATAAAGACAAGTGGGAAACATAAAAAGGATTTATTATATTGGGCCACACTTGGCCTAGACATGCTTTCAAATCTGATAATGTATGAGTAGAGTAGGAGAATCACAAAAGTCATAGCAACTCTGTAAACTAACATTTTTAATAAAAAAAGAGCCCTAAGAGAGGTCATGTTACTTCCCTGCAAATCATCCTGTTGGAAAGTGCAGAGCTGAAAGTAAAAACTTAGTATCTTTAAATCCAATGCACATTTCACTTAGGTGAATTGACTTGTGTTTTCATCTCAAGACTTCTTAAGGTTGAACCAAGCTGTTAGACAAAAATGAATTCTGAGCTGGGTATGGTGGCAGCACTTGGGAGGCAGAGGCAGGAGGATTGCCATGAGTTTGAGACCACACTGAGATTACATACTGAATTCCAGGTTAGCCTAGACTACAGCCAGATCCTACCTGGAAAAATCAAAAAGAATTCTAAGACGTGACTCATAGAAGGCATTCATTAGAGAAAAATGAATGACTAAAGGAAATCACTGGGACAAAAATTCTATAGACCATGGCAGAAGCCACATGGAGCTGTTATAATATAAAGGACCTTCCTAAAAATAAGTATTGCCTTTGGTAACCAGTGGGCACAGCTGCTGACATGTCTTAAGACGTGTATAGTAAAACTCTCTCGTGTCCTCTTGAAAGAAAACCTATTCATAAGACATAAAATGGATTGAAAACATCTACCTAAGATTATCAAAGCAATAATTTTCTTTGTTAGTGAACTAGATCTTATGAAAACCCTAACTTGTGCTAAAAATAAATGTATAAATGAGGACTTTTCAGATACTTAACATTACAAATTTTGTGACTAGAACATACATTCATCTTTTTGCAATATTCACACTGAAGATGAAAACTAAGGTACAATCCAAAGGTAATTGCTGCATTTACTGCTCATGTCACGTTGATGTATGACTAGGTACCAAAGGTCACACTTCTGTACTCATACATTATCAAATTTGAAAGCACAATATTTGATTCCCACCAGCATTTAAACTGCGCACAATGTGTGTAAAAAATAGATGGAGTTTTACCTTGGCCTAAAAAAAATGAACCCACGTTTTGGAAGCAGAAGGGTCAAGAAGTCAGTGGCAAGGTTAGATGTCAGCACTACGAACTGCATATTGTAGTAGTTTATCAATGAGGTTTAGTACAATGATTACAAGTGAAAATTGTACTAATGAAGACAAAGACATAAAAATTTAAATAGCACAGGCCCTCTGACAGAGGGCAGTGCCTGGTGGACAGTAATGTAGACATGAGGACATAAATCACTCTTTAGAAACTATAAAACCTATAATGCACAAATTGAACTGTTCACAGGTCTACAGAAGGCAGTGCTACCAACAAAAGTGTCAGCCTGCTTGCTACTTATCTGGAGTGCAGAACCCGAAATCCAGCTTCTCTTCCAACTCCACATGCTCAGCACTGCAGTGATGACACATAGTACAAGGAGTGCTACATAAACTGCCAGGGAAAATTGGTCAATGATATTTGGAGAAAGCAGAGACCACTAATATTAAATGCAGATTATTGCCATGAGTGTTGCCACTAAGAAGTGATGACTTGTGCAATAGAGGTACCAAAACCTGAGGGGTAATCAACAGCTTTCAAATTGGCCAAGAAATCTACTCCGTGACAAGGAACCCTTAATTGTAATTGGGACTCAGGGCAAAATCCTATGGGAACCAAAAACTTGGGCTCCAAGGAGAAATTCCCATTACCAGAGAACTACAGAGAGGCTAATCTCAATAGAATCTTGCCAAATTAGAAATGTGTATCTCATTTAACCCATACTGATCTCACTCTCTGATAAAGATTGTATTTTTCAGAAGGCAGTGAGAACCGTGGTCATTCCAACTCCACCAATGAGAAACAGGCAGATGTCTGACATCCCGGCATGAGATGAACCATTCCAGGCTATCCTGTAGGCCCCAAACAATAACAACAAAAAATACGATAGTGTTACAGCAATTCCACTGAGGAGGGCTCTCAGTAGGTTGGGGCCAGGGAGGAGGGAAATGGGGATACCATCACAAGACTTGTTCATACAGTGTTTCTAATCATTAACAATAAACAACTTTTTAAAAATATCAACTTTGTCTATATTTAGTGTATTTTATAAAGTACACAGCAAATTACTCTGCAGTCACATATTTTTAGCTATGTGAACACAGTTGAGAATACAAACACATTCCAAATATATTTGATCTTATTTTGAAAAAGATTTTTTATAAAACCACTGAAACTTTTAAAAAATTTATCAACTTCCAAAACACAGGAAAGCCTTTAGAATTCTAGCCATAATGACATGACTAGCCAGCTTTATTTTTTAAATAACTTAGCTTATAGTTCATAAAAAATGCAGTCAAATATATTTGTTATGTATAGTATCCATTTTTTTAATATCTTGTTTTGCTTTGAGGGTAGTTCACAACTCAAAAATCCATATAGTGGCTTACATATATTGAAACAGGAAAGTATTTATAGATAGCAGGCATATGTATATGCGTATTCAAGCCCCACCACATACAGATGGCAAAAAGCAGCAACCTAATATAGGAAAATTTCAGTGGCAGAAGTGGGATACCTCCCTGTGAGTTATTAGTCAGAGAGGTCTGTGAGACCCCAAAAATATAGAGGATATTACAGAGGCTCTTGGCTGCCCACCAGAAGTACATGGTAAGACCCTACTGCTGAAGATACCACATGCTTCACTGAGAAATCAAGCTGAAACTGAGCTGGGAGCTGGCTCCCTGATGACTAAGGTGTGACAGGGCTAGAAAGTGCTATGCAGGCTTCTTGGGAGAAAAAAAAAAAATCAAGTCAGCAGCAGCAGCGGACCCTGTCAGCAACACAACCAACCAGCCAGACAAGATGTCCCCACAAGTACAATGTCATGCTCGCTATGGGAGGGAATCCATGCCTGGTGCTGAAAACACAGGTAAGTCATGGGCCCTAACAGCTACTGTTGGACATGAAGTGGCTGTTGCATCAGTGGCTGATGTTAGCTGTACAAGACCCATCAATATTCCATCAAGTATGATGGTAGAGGACCAAAATAATAATAAAACAGAAGAAATGGTTGGGGGGTCAGTGGGAGACAGTGGAGGAGGAATAAGAGGGGATTATGGCCAAAATATATTATATACATATATGAAATCTCAAATGTTTTAAATATCAGCAACTTTAAGCTAGAAATTTTTATTATGTGGATCTGTATGTATGCGTGGATGTGTATCATATGCATGTGTATGGGGTCACACATACTTGTGGTCTGAGGACAACCTCAGGGTTTTTGTCCTTTCCCTCTACCCTACTTGAGACAGGGTCTCTCCTTGCTGTTACTGTTTTTGCCACTTCACTGTACACAATTTGTGGTCTGCAAACTTCCATGTTCTCCTGACTCTGTGTCCCACTGCCATAGGCCCTTTGGGGTCACATAGACATGCACATGCCAGTTTATGTCCAGTTTTATGTGGGTGCTGGGGAGTCTAACTCAGGCCTACAAGCTTGCAAGCAAGTGCCTTTCAACCTCTGAGCCATCTCCCCAGCCTTTGTTTTTTTAAGCTAGAAAAATTTAAGTTAATTTGGCAATGACATCAAATGGGTTAGAAATAAGTCAATATAAAATGAGAAGCATATTTTTAAATACCTTATGAGAAGTGAAATATGTAAATAAAGAAAGTATAAGGACCTTCAAGAAAGGGAATCTACCCTGCAGAGAATGGAGGGATAAAGAGACCCATAACCACAGCCAATCAGTTATCACAGGATAAGCCAGACAGACACCAACAATTTTCAACACAATCTAAAGCAGAAGTACAGAGACCCCCTAAGACCTCAACAATAAAGCAGCCTTAACACTCACCCACCATGACTTAGGGAACTAAGCGGAAGAGGGGGTGGAAAGATTATAAGAGCCATAGTGGGGGAGAACTCCCAGAGACATCGTCCCCCCCCCAGTAACATCATACTAAGGGGGGTGGAATCGGGCTGACTCCTAGGCTATCCATAATCCCTTACCCCATGGACTGATCCAGACTACCCACGGAGGAGGATATCCAGCTGATTGGGAGGGAAGAGGGACATTGGGGAACTGGGGATAACAACTCATTATTTGCTCATTAAATGTATCTAATTATGGAAAATAAATAAAAAATTAAAATAATACCAAATACTATAAACATTCATAAAAGGGAATCTATTGAACCAAAGTTAATCGACATGCAATTCAGAAACCCAACACAGACAACAGGCTCTGAGTGAGCATGTACTGAGATCTCACCCTATCACATTTTCTTGGTTAGCTCCAGCTTATTCACTATTACTGTGTGTTATTAAGTATCTCTTATGTTAGGCTCCAAGATCTTTATTCTCCTTTCTTTGCTTATATATTTTGCTTCTCATGAGGTAAACATACTCATTTTATAATTTTACTTAACTCATTTCTAAAACCAAATAAATCCCCCCCCCCCTCAATGTACTACACTAGTATATATTCTATGTGAAGTGGTTCTTCTCACTTTCTAGTCCCAATTCCATTAACTGTAGTTTTCGGTAGAAATAGAACACCAACCACTGTTATTGGCAAAGTCAAGTCCAATACCTATGTAAATGATTGATAATGCAGAAGGTTCTGATCCCCAGAATCTGTAAAACGGGAAACTGTGGCAGACTCTGATAATCCCAGTGCCCTTATGGTGAGAAGTTAGGTGGAGGCAGGAGAATTTCCTGGAAGCTCTTGAAAAGAACTGTAAACAAGAGATCCTGCCTCAAACACGATGGAAAACAAGGACCTACTCAAGTCATACTCTGGACTCCACACGCCTGCATTCTCTCTCTCTCCTCTCTCTTTCACACACACACACAACTAAGTTTAAAAAAATATATTTGAGATACCTAAAGAGAAACCAAAAAGAGCCATGTCTATTTCTTTCAGCTACCAAATGAATGCTCACAGATACAGAAAAAAACAAGAATTTAAAGATTCTATTTATAAAATCCATGAAGCAAACATTTTTTAGGAATAAAATTCAACCTGTCTGACCAGATTCTCTCTCAGAGTCACTGGGAGAGCTATAAGGGAATATATTTGACAGCACATGATTCACAGTGCCTAATCAAGAGTAGGCATTCAAAATATGCTCACTAAATTCCTCTTTCT
The DNA here is from genome assembly GCA_004024765.1 of Zapus hudsonius. NCBI lineage: Eukaryota > Metazoa > Chordata > Mammalia > Rodentia > Dipodidae > Zapus > Zapus hudsonius. The sequence goes on from PVHP010000244.1 coordinate 91,419, forward strand.
TCACCCTTCAAAGTCAGACAAAGGACTATTTATTTTCTTAAAAATAAATTATTTTTCCTAGTTTTTTCCTAAATCAAGTGCCAAGGATCTGGTAAAAGTTTTTAGCAGATGAAAATTTGGCATATGCTCACAGAATCTTGGACTTAAGATTTAAAAATCTAATTTATGAGAAATATTTTTGAGAACACTTTTTAATATTTTCAGAGTACTTCCAACTTGTTTTGATGCCAAAGAAAAAAGGGATGGTATACTTTTTTAAAATGCATAAACCAGAAAATTTGTTTTAAAAGAATCAAGTAATATGTAACTATAAAACTATATAACATTTTCTTTTCTTTTACCAGTAATATAGCTTAAAACACATGTAACAGGCACTCTGGAGGAGAAAGAATGGAATCTTAAATGGAATCAAAGTTTCATGCAAAGGTCAACCAGTCAAGGGCAACTGAAGAGGACACCTTACCAATAAAGGTAGCAATGATAAGAAAAGGTATTTTAAAGCAGTATTAAGTAGTGAATATGAATTTTTTCTGAGCAAAGAAATTAGACAGATAATTGTTCATGGATTGCTACAATTCATTAAGGCTTGCATTCTGTATTTTAGTTTTACTTGTTTTCTGACATATAAACTTTTATGTATTTATACATTTGTCTGTTTAAATTAAAAATATAGTTTCATTTTGTCCACTAGTATTAACATACTTAGAGGTTTAATATACAGAAAATAAGTCAAATTATAAAATTATTGAGATTTAGCAGACCATCAATTCACAACCATCTTTATCTTGACTTGAATTATTAATGATTCTTTAGTTTATGAACTTATCTAAGACTCTTCTATAGTTAATATAATGAATTTACACAAGTTATGAACTCACTTTATTATTTTCTCTTATTTTTCTAAAGCAGCTAAGTTCTCCATGATCATTTCAAAATAACTGCCCCCTTCTTTTACCCTTCAACTGCTATGCAAATAAACCCAACAGGAATTATTGTAAGAAAATACATTTTAAGATATTTACTGTCAGCTGGGAGAAAATCAAACTTGTTAAATCATAAATAAATCCTAAAATCTAATACATACAATGACCCAGTATAAAATTAGTGGTTCAATATAAATCATCCTGCATTGAGATCTGAGATCCAGCTTGGTTCAGATGTGCCCTATTCCTATGACCTAAAAATAACAGCAACTTAATATTGTGAAAATCAGCCTACAATATTTAATGATATTCATAATTTATTTTTTATACATACAGAGAGCTATAGGTCTGTTCAATTATATTCTCCATAGCTATAGTGAAAGTGTGCCAAATGTATACAATGAGCACATGATGAAGAATATAATTTTAAGAATAAAATACATAACAAGTATCACAATTTTCAAACTTGCATTTCAACTGGAATTCTTCCAATCCAACAACTGCTTACTGAGATCCCCTAGTATCTAAATAAACAGGAGGGTATCTCCGGCAGAGAAGGAGCTTGAGGAGTCTAAGAGATTATCTCTTAGACTTTGTACAGTAGTTCTAGAGTAGACACAATAAAAGCATGTCTGTGAGGTGGAAAGAGGTGGCAGTGACAGGAGCTGTAGTGCACAAAGAACTGGAGGCAACATCTAGGAGTAACATTGCACAAGGCTCTAACAGCCATACCGGCCACACAAGCACAAGAATCACTCAAGGGCCTAAGTGATGATGGTAAGTTGCAGTACACACACAGAACAGACAGCAAACTGGCATGACTGGAGACAAAAACCAATTAAAAAGCAGCTTTCAAAACATGAGACTATATAGAAGGCAATACAATGATGAAAGTAAAGCTTCTAGGAACTAAGTGTATTGCAGTCGTACAGCCTGTATTTAGCATGTGCGAAGTCATGCATTCAATCCCCAGGACTGAGAAAAATATAAAGGCATCTGAAATCATTTGCTTACATTTAAATCTCAGATTTACCACTTACCAGTCTACTCTGAGAAAGTTGCTTATTATCTCCATTCCTTAGCTACATTCCAAAGAATTTCAGTTTCCTATGTATTCTTTTTTGTATTTAGATACATAAAGTATTATGTATTTAGATACATGAGGAGTTTTAGTGTAAATACATGCATATGACCAAAACTAAAGTTGATATGGAAAACTTTGTTTCATTCTGAGTAATTGAACTGGATGTTCATATATTGTTTAATTTCCTTATCTGCCACAAGAAGAATCTATGGTTCCTTCCATATTTCACAAGGGTATCAATAACAAGCATTTACATATCTATTAATTATCAAGCAAGTGAGCTAAGCACACTATATAAATTACTTTTTATCATTCCAGTATCTCTGAAAATCACATTTATTCTTCCAGTTTACAGATGAGAGGATAGCTGCAAAGAGGTGAAGTGAAATGCCCAAGACTGCAGATCTCAAAGTCCAGTTCCACACACTGAAAAAACTGTGGCCACTATTCCAAGATGCTTGAGACTATTACAAATTGAGATGTCTAATAATAACTGCCAAATATGAAATATTAAGTCATAAAAATAAATGTTAAATAGTAAAAAAAGTATTCAAATTAAATAAACATTTTACAACCAAAACATTAGCCAGACCATTCTTATATACTTCTCCCTTTGGCATAACAACAACTTCAAATTGGTTTAATGTTGGAGAAGAGAGACGCAAGAAAGCTAAAACTGGTTATCATGCTGTATTTAAGATCCAAGCACAACTATTCTAAGTCAAAATTTTTTCTCACTTGATTTTTAATATATCCAATCCCATCAAGAGTTAACAATTAACTTTAAATTTAAAATTTAAATTTAAAAATGCATTCATCTCTCAAAGTTAAAAACTACAAATGACCTAGTTGTTTCCAAATCAGAAAAATCTAATTTCTGATTATAATCTCTAAAAGTCCTTTTTTCTCTGAACATGAAAGGCAATAAATCTGAGAGAAAGCATTATAATTTGCTATGTATTTATCATACTGTGAGCTTTCCCTACCAAGATTTTTCAGATAGCCAAGTCACTAGGTGAAGTCTAGATACTTAACAAAAAGAAACTGCTGCCAGATCATCTTTATTTTCCTTAACAAAACACACACAAGAGCACAAAACTCACTTGTATATCATAATTATTTTACAAATATAAATAATCCTAAGAATTCAAGTACAGTCAAGTGCAGATATCTTTCCTATATATTAATATGTAAACAAACTAATTATGTACATTGTGTGCCTTTGGCCCAGCTGCAAAATAAAAGACATCAAAAGAAACACTGCACTCAACTGTCCAATTGCATTCTTATTGAGAATTCGTACCAATGCCTATGTAGTTAAGATTACAGCTTTGAATATCACTTAATGTAAACACCTAAATAGATATTTCCTTCCCACTGGCAAATATCTCAAAAGCTAAATTATATTCATATTTAATGATGAAGCACTCAAAATCTTAATGATGTTTCAGTCCTAAAACATTATTTCCTAGTCAATGTTCTTCCTATGTCAAAATAGTTATTTACAGGTTAAACATGTAGAAAATAAAAATGCTATCCATTTTGTAAACATTTAGAATGCATGAAGTATCTAAAAACTATCTAAACAGTATAGGTCTTTGCACATTCAAGATCTTACTTCACTGATAACACTTTTAATTTTAATATCCAGTAGATAGAAGTCTGATGTGCTGAAGCTGCTAGGTAATTTAAATTTGAATATTAAACATATACTCAGAGGGGCATAAAAGATTTTTAAAGTACCACCAAAAAAAGCAATAACTGATATCAAGACTACAAATATCCAGTTGAAGGCACGTGGAAGCATTTACTACTTTGTCATCAAAGGTTCTCCACTGAGTTCAAGATCCGGAAGAGTGTCGGCTCTGGGAACTGTGGATTTGGCTTCACTTGCTGAAGCTTCCTGGGGCTCAGGCTCTTGTTTTTCCTCCAGGTCCTCTGAGCCAGATGCTTTTTCAATCACTTGGCTTGTCTGCTGTGTCACTGGGATCTTGTCATCTGTCTCCTCTGTGCTGTTATCAAGAACATCTTGTTCTTCTAAAGATTCTGAAAAGATAAAGATTTAAGACTTCAGGAATGTCCGAGTGTAAAGCCTGCTAAACAAGGCAAGTGGAAGATAAATGCATGTACAGAGGAAGAAAAAACAAAATGGTTTAACACTGGCTTCTTTTTAAGCATTTAACTCTATAGCATATCACAAATGAGTTAGTACAAGAAAATTATTAATGAAAAAGCCCATACTGTCATATAAAATGTTTCTAAGAATACATTTCAAGTTGACTTCCAAAGTTCAAGATCCCATGATAATTACATGTTGTAAGATAACAGTCCAGCAAACAATACAGGTATAATTCCCAGGTTATTTTGAACAGGGAATTGTTGTCTATGTACCCAACCAAAGCTGTAAACAATGTGTAAATGGGTACTTTTCTGTTGCATCACATAAAGGCAATTGTCATGGTTTGGTCCAGGTGCCCCCCACAAACGAATGAATGTGTTCAGAATAATGGATCCTCAGCTGATGGCAGTCTGGGTTTTACAATCTCACTGGAGCTGTGTTGTCGGGGGCGGCCTTATGGGGTTATAAGCCAGCTTTCCCTTGCCAGTGTTTGGCACACCTTCCAGCTGCTGTTTCCAGTGCTGTGGTGGAGGTGATGTCCACCTCTCTGCTTGCTCGTGCCATCGTTTTCTATGCCAGGATGGAGTCTCCCCTTGAGTCCGTAAACCAAATAAACCCATTCCTCCATAAGCCACTTTTGCTTGGGTTCTTTCAGTGCAGCAACAGAGAAGGTTGACCACAACAGCAATGTTTCCCATTCTTATGTATACCTCTATTGTTCAAGGATTAGAAAGTTAGTTTCCAATTTTTCAAAAGGCATGACAAGTCTCCCCTTATTGTTGTGCATGTCCTCACTATTTAAACCTCAAGGTCAGAATATGCACATACCAATTGTACAAGGAAAAGAAAAGAAAGGGTCTTTTTTGTCTCCTTACAGAAAATTAGTTTTAGTCCCTACCTGAAATTTTACTTCCATTAAATTTAACTTTGTGCATTTTATTAAATTTAAATCCTTTAACAATTAAATAATAACTATTTTATTAACTAATTCTTTAAATTTCAGAGAATGGGGATGAGGGAAGAAATTATAGGAAAAGTTTTGGGCCACCCAATTTTCAATTCAGAGATAAAAATCTAGCTTTTAGATCAGTTAAGCAAGAAAGCAGATTTTTTTCCCTAATCTTTAGAGAAGATCCCTTATGATAGACTACAAATGTTACTGACAAAAAAAATTGGGGGAAGGAGGTCAGCTACTTAAGAAAAAGTTCTAGTTAAATACCTTGCATCATACAGAGCAAAGTTTTGCAAATAAATAAAATAGTTTTGTGAAATTATGTGTTCTATATACATGTTAGCATGAATATCCCAGATTTTCATGGTTTTACCATTCTAGTTTTTTTTAACAAAAAGATGAGAAAGAGAGAGAGAGAAAGAGAGAGAGAGAGAGAGAGAGAGAGAGAGAGAGAGAGAGAGAGAGAGGAGAGAGCGCTCACTAGTACCTCTAGCTATATATGCCACTTTGTGTATATGGCTTTAAGTGGGTACTGGGGTAAAGAACTTTGTTAGGCTCTGTAGGCAAGCACCTTAACAGCTGAGCCATCTCTCCAGCCCACCATTCTAGTTTTAATAAACACAAGTTATCTATTTCTCATATACTCTTTACCAGGAGCTAGAAAATATTTCAAAAGTACTAGTTCGTTAAACAGTTACACTGGTCATCAGTTTATAGAATTATTACAACTACTTTCTTCTTTTACAGAATGAAAGGTTCATAATCCACAGTTAAGAGACATCTGAGTAATGATACCTTTCTATATAAAAATTCATATGATTGATAACAAAAATGTAGGAGAATGAATCATACTTATGACACATGTCATAAAAACCCTAGTTGTTTCTTAATATGGAATTTAAAAAGGCATTGCTGTAGTACTTGGAATCTTAACAAAAATCCAAGGTAGAAGAGTAAGTCACTTAAGTTTTGGTATTTGAATGTTCCAGAGCAGAAAAGACAAGTGAAACTCTATGGATATGTACAAATCACTTCTGCTACAAAAGCAAGCAAGTTCTTCTGCAGAAATTCCAGGTGTTGCCAAGAATTTGCAATTCTACCCTAGTAGAATTTATTCACAGTAGAATTTTGAGTGTCATGGTTTTCCACAACTCTGGTCATAAAGCAATACTAACTTAGCAAGAACTGTGTAATTTGTTTAATAACCCTTCTGAAACAAACCAATAAAGCCACATAAACTAAAGCATACAAAAGCTCATAATCTAACACACAACTTACAAGCATCCATGTTTATTATGTGACTTAGGACCACAACATTGGCCAAATTTTGTCCAAACAAATAACCTCCTGTATTGCTATAACAGCAGTATCAAAGTTCAAAGTTTAGCATATTAAAGTTTTGTGATATTACTGGCTTCAGAAACACTTTTTTAGTCAATACCAAATTTAATATTCTGGGTTCATTAAAAAAAAGCAGATAATAAACAAGGAACTACAATACTAAAACTTTTAAACATCCATAATACATAAATTCTAGGAAATAACATACTTCTATATGTAGAAAGCATGACAGTTTCCAGTCAATGCTGTATTTCAGAGAATATATAGAAGACTAAACACCTGTTAAAATGATTAGTAGGTTAAAAATAACTGAAGTGCCTATTTATAACTGCTTTTCCTCCCTTGGTTTGACATGCAGAAATGCAATCTTAATAGCAACAGTACTTTATAAAAATACTGGTATGTGACAAGCCTATAACAAAGACATCAGTTAGTAATTGATATTTAGAAGCCAATTCTATTTTGTAAGATATTATACAAACAAGATCTAAATGAACTTAGTGTACAATATTACCAGGTTATTACATATCAATTTTATAGATAAGTTTTTGACTTTATAATAAGGCTATTTTAATATACTATACCAAAAGTACTTACTTTTATGGGAGAATATCATTTGTCAATTCTAATAAAAACATTTTTTCTATGAAGCTATAGGTCAGATAGCTTGGTGATATAAAACACATTTCAGAAAATGTTAATATTTTCATAAAACACTAAAAGAGAAAGCAGCCTTTGTGTTTGCAGCAAATAAACAGAACTATTCTTTGGCTTGGCTAAAGCTTAAGAGTTGAATAGTTACCTAAATGATTAATACTACATGTAAGAAAAAAATTAAACCAATTTTGGCATCTATAATGCCAAGAAAATACTGTATCACAATGTAAGAAAACAAAAATGGTTCATGATTTTATTTCCCCACTTCTACTCCCTCACCCTCATTCTAATATTCCTGAGAAAGCACTTTTTTTTTATATTCTAACTATTTGTGAGAGAGTGGGTAAGCATATGCCACAGCACACTTGTAGAAGTCAGAGGATAAACCCAGACTGTTTCCTCTCTCCTTGTACCTTCTTTTGAGACAGGGTTTCTCATGCTAAGCAGCTTCTAAATTCTCCTGGCTCCATTTCCCATTGCTGTAGAATGTGGATGCCAATTTGTGTCTGACTTTACATGAGCACTGAGGAAAGTTGAACTCCTTCAGCAGGCTTACTAGCTGAGCTATCTACCCAGCTTTTTCTACCAACAGTAACAATTGGCAAAAGTCTCAACTCAGGTAGGCAACTCAAACCTATAAAATTGAATGTAAGTATATAATGAATACCACTGCTTAACCTATAAACCAAACAACATGAAAAGACATGTAAAAACTTTGACTTACCTTTAGATTTTTATCCTAGTTCTTAAAAGAAAGAATTTGTAAGAAAATGAAATAGCAAAACAACTTCATCTGTTTTTGTCTATTGACACATTAAAACTTGGCCTTCTTAACATATCAGTGCTCACTATATGTATACACTAGAAAGTTACCCAAATAATATCATTCAATTTAAGTTAATAATGTCTTTGAAGTAGGTTTTAAACAAGGCAGTTTATAAGGTTTTCCTGCCAGAAAGAAAAGGACGAATTCATATTTAAGGTATAAAGGCATGAATTTCATCCTAACTCATCCCAATGACTCAATAAATCAAATTTAGTTAAATTATAGCTACTTATGGGAAAAGAACTAAAATTCAACACATAGAATGGTATTTAATTATTTACCTTAGGTAAATCAATTAGACAAGAGTTCATTACTTCTTAGTTATTTTATTTTATTTATTTTTATTTATTATTATTATTGTTTATTATTATTTATTTATTATTATTAATTTTATTTATTATTATTTTTATTTATTATTTTATTTATTTTATTTTAGTTATTACCTAACTAAAAATTAGGTGAAAATAGTTTAGACAAAAAAAATTAAAAGGTCAAAAGATATTTGTATCTAAAATAAGTAACACTATACATTTCAGAAATTGAACATAAATATAGTCATCAGTTTTCTGAGTCTGATAAATAAACAAAAGTCAATGTGGTGGTGTAAATGTAAAAGGTCTCCAATAGCCTCATGTATTTGTGATTAAGCCTCTTACTTGATCCCCAGGTAGTGGAGCCTGGCTGGAGGAGGTGTGTAATTAGGGGTAGGCCTAGGAGTTTGATAATCCAGCCCCCTTACCAGTGCAAGTTAGCTCACTGTTGTTGCTTCTTCCCAGCTGATGGGACAGATTTGCCACCCAGTTGTCTGCTCTTGCCAAGCTTTCCCCTCCATGATGAAATCTCCCCTTGAAACTTTTAAGCCAAAATAAACCCTTTTCCTTCAATAAGCTGCTTTTGGTTGTGTGCTTTGTCCCAGCAATGAGAAAATAACTGCTTCAGTTGACAAAATTTTCATTATCAAGTGGTTCAATTTTTTAGAACATGATTAACAAAAATACTAGAAATGGAATTTTCCTTATTCAATATAACTTAATGCTAACACATTTTACATAAAAGGAAGAGGCCAGAAATCAAATGACCAGATAAATGTTTATAACTTATTATTTTTGTTAATATTGGTTAGAAGCCATGAGTTTTATTAGTGAGTGAATAAAAGCTATATTCAACTAAAATAATTACATAAGCCTTAAATACAATTGAGCAAAGAAAACACATACTAATATTTTTCAAACATAGCAATCAAAAAACAATCAATGAACTACTATAATAATATAGAAATCTAGTACTTTAATGAAAACTACATCCATAAAAGGAATATTACATTTCTGGAAAGAAAACCTGATATAAGATATTTTAGAACGCAGTTTCAAAAAAAGTGATAAATTGCTTTAAAGTCGCTTAGCAGAAAGAAAGTATTGATGTACCATCATTAGTCATAAAAGAAAGGTGAGGAATCTCAAATAAGTTCACTTTCTGGTGTGCCTTATCTATTATATTTCAGATATAAGATAATTAACAGCCCAGTTTCTTTTTTTTTTTTCTAGTTATCTGTTCCCAAAGCATCTGGATGCACAATTCTAGAAAAAAAAAATTCAAGTGAGTAATTAATGGAAAAATTTTCTTCTAGGTTTCTTTAATGAAAAAACTTGACAAGATTTCATATGTTGTTTTGGAGTAGTCCAGAAATCTTAAAAGCCTTACCCTAAATGCAAACTCTTCTAATAATAGAATCCAAACAAAACATAACTGCAAAGTCCTGTGGCATAGATTGGAGATAAAAGTCTCTTCTCTTTGTGCTGAAGCAATCATTTATATAGATGCTTGCTGATATGTGTTGAAAATTGAAAAATCACCTTTTTAGTTCATGGTATCAAGAAGCTATATTGATTCAATATGCTTAAAAATACAAGCTAGGCATGGAGGCACATGCCTTTAGTCCCAGCACTCAGAAAGCAGAGGTAGGAAGATCACCATGAGTTCGAACCACCCTGAGACTATAGTGAATTCCAGGTAAGCCAGGGTTAGAGCAAGACCCTACCTTCAAAAACAAACAAAAGTTACAACAAAGTTGATGTCCAGTTCTCAATTTTCTATAGCACTGATGAATTTACCAATCAAAAATTTAGGGGCTCCAGTGGCACAATCAGTTAGCGTGCAGTACTTATACAGAAATCAAAAATTTAATTTCTCCGCTACATTGCACAGAATAGATTGTTGAGATGACACTGACTTAATAATTCAATTTCAATGTAAGGTCACACCATTGATGTTCAAAACAGATGCAGCCTTTTTGTCCACCAAAAATGCTTCTCATTTACTAAAGGAGTCCATCTTGGGTGATAATTGTAATGTACTGTAGAAATAGAGTCTTGGAAGTTTCAGTCTTCTGGAGACCAAAAGAGAAAAAAAGTTTTTGTGGCCACTCTGGTGAATCCAAAGAAAATTTTAAAAATTTACTACACTAGAAAAAACCTTAACAAAACTGAGTTGTTGCTTCAGGTTTTAGTGCTATGGACTCATCAGACCCTGCCTCAAGCTTGGCCTTCACCTGTGAACATTACCTTACTGGGGTTGATTTTGAGCCAGTTAGACTTCATTCCGGAGATTTCAGACAGAAAATGAGACATCGGGGGTATTGCTCCGCCTGGATTAGATGAGAAGGAAAAGTATAGCTGGGTGGTGTTTGCTAACTATCCATCTGCTATTCAACTTAGCAGAGAAAATTAATCACAGGACTCATTATCAAGATTTATATTTTGTTGGTTGGGTTTTTTTTTTCCATTTTTTTTAATATATATATAATGATTGGCTTTTGAATATTCACTTTAGCTTTCATAAGCAATGTTACTCAGGGAAAGGAATTCCGCTTTTCCTCCTGGGCATCTTCAGTATGAAATCCTTTATTCTCGGTTCCAAGAGGCAGTATTGCCAAGGCAGATGGTTTAGATGTGTCAGCATGCAGCTCAGAGTGCAACTTAAGCAAAAGAAAAAGTTTGACAGTGTTTGGAGATGATGTTGCAGACTTAGAGATGATGAATTCATTTGTTCTGTTCTGGAAGTATACAGATCTCACACATAGCTATTTGTATTCAAATTCATTTTGATAGTTGTTAGTAAGCAAAAAGCCAAGCTCAATCTAACACACATATTTCAAGTTCATTCTTCAAAGTCTAAAAAAAACCCTCAAATTTCATACTAAATTTCTGATATCCAAAAATTCACTTCTTTGTATAATCTCTGTTAAACTAATTTTTTTGCAATTTTATGTTTTGCTTATAAATTATACACCAGGAGTAGCACCAAAATCTCCTGGCCTCTAATAACTTTAGCTATCTTCATAACTTAAGAGCTTATTAATAAAAATCCTGATTAAAAATCAATTTTATGCCAGTTAATTATTAAATTAATAATTCCTAAGTTAGCAGAAACAAGTTGCTTAAATAGCAAGAAATAATAGCTGGCAGTTAGTAGTCAAATCTTCTGTTTCATCTTTTCATGAAACTTCCCCCAAAAATTCCTAAAACAGAATTGTAACATTGTTTAAATGAAACACCATTAATATAGTTGTCCAAAAATGTAAAAATGACTTTCCTAACTCCAAAGTTTCCTGCTTTCTGGTCATTTCTACAAATTCAAGTGTAAATACATACCTATTTTACCAACGTTAATCACAAATTTTTAAGTATTTTGTCCTTGAGAATAGTTATTTCAAAATTTTAATAATCTGTTTCACTCAGATAATTCAGAGAAAATGTAATGAGAAAGCATTATTAGTCAAATCTCCCAGCAGTTTTTAGAATAGCTCACTTCATAAATGTGGTAGTCTGAATGTGATAGTGTACATGCATGGCCCCATAGACTAAGGTATTTTATTAAAATTGAGCCCCTAGCAGGCAGACATGTCATTGGAGCACATCTTGGAGTCTAGCCCTAAGATATGTTTGGAAAACTGAAGTCCTGCCCTTAGGTGTATGGAAAACAGTTTGGAGCTCTGGCTGTTCATGCTTGCTGGTGTTGGTTTTTGCTGCTGTTTGGATAATTTATATCTACTATTATCTACGGAAGTGAGCCAGCTTCTTCTGCCATTGATGGTGTTCCTCTAGATTCCACAAACCTGAAATAAACCTTTTCCTTCCATAAGCTGCTTCTGGTCAGGTGTTTGTCCAGCAATGGGAAGCTGCCTACAACAATAATATTCGTCTATCTGGTGCAAAAGCTGCTTATGACAATACAATCTGCATTGTAAAGCTGATACACATCATACCAATCACATAAATCAGAAGCCATAGCAAAAGTTGACATATACATGCTGAAAAATCTAATAATTGAATCCATTGTTGTCTTTAATACACATCATGCTTTTACTATTGTTAAGCCACACACATTAGTGAAACAAAACAACTTAATTGACATACTCATACCTTCATTGAATTCATTCTCTGATAAGGGTATACTTTCTGATGGCAAGGGACCAATTGAACTTGAGCCTTCCACTGCCTGCCTCTTCTCAAAACTGAACTCTGGAAGTCTTGGAGCCTGAGGTCTGGTTTTTCTTGCAGGATTCAAGAAAAAACAGTAGGCACATCGAAAAGCTACATAGATTTTAAAAAATAAGAGAAAAATCACAAACCAGTGACTTCAAAAACTAATCAGATAACTCTTAAGATTACTTTTGCAAACAGTAAAAGAACTGTTCAAATGTTATTTATATATTTTGAAATTTTGTAATTTTACTGCTATGGTAGGTATTCTAATCAACATAATTTTAAAGCATAATTCCTAACTATTATCAGAATAAAATGTTTTAAAGCAGAAAAGATAGAACAAGTAGTTTAGTTAGTAGCAAAGCCCTATTAATTATTATTAAAATGTTTTACTGAATCTGCTTTTCTAGTCAACAGAATCATTAGGTATTTTAAAACCCAGAACCCTGTCTACTTGTCCAAGAAAATGCAGTATATTTCTGAAGCATAAATTAGCATATTTTTATATGTAACAGTGGCTGACCATGAGACTCACCCATGAGCTTAAAAGACAATGCTGATGCTTAGACCCTACTTGAGGCTAATGAAATCAGATTCTATGTATGCAAGTCCTGGGTATCGTTAACTTTTTAAAAACTCTTTGGGTGATTATAATATATGGTAAGTTTTAAGAACAACTAGCCTAGAGATTGTATACATTGTAAGAAGGAATCTGGGCTGTCTTTTTCTGTTTTGATCTGAGTATTAAATAAGGACAATGTGCCTGGCCAATGTATACAGACAGTACCTAAAATAAAAAGCATTATATGGAAAGTAAACTAAAATATTTAAATCTAACTATTCAATAATGCTTACCAATATATTCAAATTCTTCCTTCAAAGCCATGCCATTATGAGAAAAACATTGTTGACATATAAGGGCATACCTACATAAGGGGAAAAAAATAGCATACCAATGACAAATGCAGACAAAGCTCATCAGAGAGGCCATTTAGCTATCATGACTTATTTATATCTTACCATAGTTGAATATGACAAAGATAGATACTAGTTAGAAAATCATTAACACTCCTTAAACAAAAGGCAAAGTCAAACAAAGCCAAAATTTCAGCAAGTATAAACTATAATTAGGGGCTGGAAATAATAGTTCAGGGAAAGAGTGTTTACTTAGCATGTGTTGGACCCAAGTTCAATGAACTCTGTGTGTGTGTGTGTGTGTGTGTGTGTGTGTGTGTGTGTGTGTGTGTGTGTACAATAAATAAACCTTGGCATAAAGCATGAGAGAGAGAGAGAAGACAGACAGACAGACAGACAGACACAAATTGGTTGGTAGCAAAAGCTTTAAATCTGTGATCAAAAAGATGGAATCCTCTTAATGATTCAAAATATTATCAAAATCTGAAATGTTAAAGTCAAGAAATGCATTTGATTTTCCATAACTAGGGCCAACATTTAATTTTTATATGCCACGAATCTTATATCTTAGTTAACACAGAAATATCTTCCATTTTCTGTTCTCTATGTATAATTCAACATAATCACTGTCTTGAATAAGATAAACTTATGTTAACATTAAACTCTTGTTCCCTTATGGAAACGATATTAACTAGTAAAGTTGTCAATCATCTTTTCTATAATACATTGAGTTTTCTGAAAATCTATTCAATCACAACTGCTCTCATATCATACCAATCTTCCTAGAGTTAAGGACCAAGTAATATAAGAATGGGGGGGGGAGAATTGGAAAAGCACTTTGAGAACAATAAACACTAAATGCACACAAATTGATCTCATCAACTTTAAAAGAATTTCCACTACCAAGTCTGGTACTGACACCTATAAAAATACATTTCTTATAATGTATAGGTTTTTGCTATTTTTATCCTCTTCAAGTTTAAATGTTCCAATGAAATAATTCAATTTCTCTAAAATTAATCTTAATAAAACTAGTCTTATTTTTTCACATCAATTTTAACTAAATTGCTTTGTTCAAACTGAAAACTTTAAAGAATATGTTATTTTGAGTAGTTACATGACAATCAATGTTTTAAGGCAGAAACAGAAGCCACAAAACATTATATGCACATATTCTGATCAAGTTTATTTTTCAATTTTCTTTATCTACCAGCCAAGTCAAAATTACCTGTTCTGTGGCCCATCACCAACTAAATACTCAACAATCCTATCCAGAGCACCTCGTTCTCGGGGGAGAATGGGTCTTGCTAAGGGTGGACCTGGAGGATGAAGACCTATTAAATAAATCAAAAATTAAAAATTTATTGTATAAGATAGACAAAATTAAATTCAATTATCAAAGCTATCTAGGTGTGTTAGAACTTGTAAAAGATGTTAACAAAGTAACAAGATATTCTTAGTAATCTCTGTACAGCATTTAAATTCTTATTAAAATACTATATACTATAAAATTTATTTAAATATTTGCTACATCAAAACCATAGACATAGTTTATTAGAATATAAAACTAGGTTCTATGCTAACTAATTTTTAAAACACACTAACTCTTAAAAGCCTATAGTAATAAATAAGGACTTTCACTTTGGGCTAAAATGGAGTAACAGAGATCATGTTTACCTTCCCACCTGGAAAAAATTATATGAAGTGTATTAACATTTAAACATACTGTTATCAGGCAATTCAAGTTAATTTTCCCTCAGAGACTGAAAATAAGACATGCCCTAAAAATGCCCAGCTTTTTGTTCAGAAACATATCCCCGGCAAAGGTGAAAGGAGGATAACCCAGAGAACTACAGCAGTCTCCTGGAGTTGAGAAGACAGTACCGGAATTCTGAGGTAGCCAAGGTGGCTCAAATTCATATGATATCATCAGAGGAAAAAGAGGGTGCCTAGAAATGACACTTCAAAGGAGACCCTGAAAGGGTCTCCAGAACATCTGGCAGATCACTGATGAGGATACTGCCTGTGAGACAACTATCTGAGAAAAGAAAAATCTTCCCCAAAAATGAAAGGATTCACACACGGTAAGAAATAGTGCCTGTTTCCATGACCCAGAAAAGAAAATCTGTCGATGCCTTGAGTTCTTCAGGAATTAAAAAAAAATAAAAAATAAAAAGACCAAGAAGATAAAATTCAAAATGTCTGACATTCATAAATTTCTTATCATGTAAATAAACAAGAAAATACTATACATAAAAGAATTAATCCATATTAATGGCTAAATTAAAATCAAATGACAGAGGCAGTTGAATTAGTAGGAAAAATATTGAAATACTTAATGTCACTTTTCCATGTTTGAGAATCTAGAGAAATACTTCATTATGTTAAAAGTGGAAATGTGGTTAAAAAAAAAAAAACCCACCAAAACTGAATTTCTACAGATGAAAACTTCAATGTAGAGGATGAAAAATCCACAGAAGGGGTGAACAGAAGTTAAGACACTGCCAAAAGAGATGCTGGGTAACCCTGAAGACATAGCTATACAAATCATACCAAAGGCAATAGAAAATGACAAAGAATAATAAGGGAAAAAATATCAGCATGTGTGGAACAATCTCAAACAAATAAATATGTACACATATATGTACATGTTTAAATAGATAGGTAGGTAGATAGATATAAATATAGTCTCTGAAGGTAAGAAGAAAAATATAAATTGAAAAGAATAATATATAAAAATCATCAAAACCTGATGGAAACTGTAAAACCAACAGATCAAAGATTAAATATAGTCCTAAAAGACAGTCAATCCAAAAGAAGCCAGAAAATGAGGAAAGGGGTAACACAAGAGATGGGACAGATGTGGCTAATTCATATGGAACATTTGACTCAAACTCAAATACATCAAATTTATGTGCCATAATCATCCTCATGATGAAATGAAAAAATAAGTCAGGCTGGATGTAAAAACAAGTCTTCAATATAAGCTGCCTACCAAAACATTTTTAATATTTATTTATTTACTTATTTGAGAGAGTAAAAGAGAAAAGGCGCACCAGAGCCTCCAGCCACTGCAAACAAACTCCAGATACATGCGCCACCTTGTGCATCTGGCTTTACTTGGGTACTGGGGAATTGAACTCAGATCCTTCTCTATATGCAAATGCCTTAACTGCTGAGCCATCTCTACAGCCCCAAAACATTTTCTTAATAAAGATAGAATAAGTTCAAACTAAAGAGCAAAATATATAAATATATTAACACTAAGTAAAAGAAATCTGGAATTGCTATGGAGTAACTTCATAGTGAGAAAGGATCACTTTATCAAGAAGAAGAATACTAAAGATAACACTAAACATTTAAGTTCACAGAGAACTTCAAAACAAAAACTAATAGAAGAGATTGAAAATATCCAATCATGGTTGGCAATTTCCACATTCTTCTATCAAGAACTAATGAGCAAGCACAAAATCAGGAACAACACAGAAAACTTGAAAACACTCTACTACCAATTTTACCTAATGGACATTTATACCTTTATCCAACTGGAATAGAAAACTTTTCAAGGCAGAAAACTTTTACCAAGACATGACACTATGGGACATAAAATAATTCTCAATACAATTAATCAGATCCAAATGACACAAAGTGCATTTTCTGACCAAAATATAATTAAATTACAAATCAGCAACAGAAAACATCTAAAAGCTTACCAAATGCATGGAGCCTAAACCTAAGTAACTCAGGATTCAAAGAAAAATCAAAAGGGAAATTAGGAAATATGTTGACTGAATAAAAATACACTAAATTGTATTATGTATAGCTAATACAATACTTATCCAAGCATTTTACCACTGAGCTGAATTTCCAGTTCCCAAATTAGATTTTTAAAGCATTTCTACCAATTTAACTTGGCTAGATTATTTTAATACTACATATTAAAGTATAAAATATCAAAGTGAGCATGTCCATGAAGCAATTTGGATACATAATTCACTTCATAGAAGTATCCAAAGCCTCCTGTATATTGTATCATTTAAAATACTGGACCTTCATACTCATGCTGTTCTAGACAACAGTAATTAATACAAACATCAAAAGCGATCATTGTAGGAATACTGGCCATTTTTACAAGGTTGGCAAATTATCAAGTACCTGCTGGTTATTAATTTTCAAACATATGGGAGCACTGTGGTAACACACATTAAATTGATTCTCTTAACAAATATGGTATAATGGAAAAATGAATTATTAATAGTCCCTGTAATAAATCATTGAATCATTCATATTTTTGGCAGTGAAAAATAAAAAAAACAGCTCCACAGAACTCATTAGAAACTTTGTCAAAACAGATTTAAATGCACATGAAATTTCAGCATTGTTCCTTGTATAGTAATATCCTTACATGTACAATAAAAGGCTTATTTTGTAGTTTGCTGAAGTTTTCTTTAAATTTCATATTTACATGTGTAGAATTCATGGACTATCACAAAAAACCTTTTACATTAAACAACCAGGAATTACTTTACAAACTATGTGTATCTCAAATTAACTAAAAGTTTTCAATCAATTTAATTTTTATCAACTTCACAATATATGACTGCTTGTTAGTGATGTCACTATACATAAAACTTTAAAATATATTTGATTGCCCTAAATGTTGTAATATTTGTATGCACTTCATTTATAGTCAGTTCTCATCATTTGTAAATTAATATTTTTTTGGTCTTCTAAAATCTTAGTTGTGGTTTTCAAAGAATATAAGCATTGATTATTTTAATGAGTTTATTACACAAATGCTCTAACTACCTAATGTTAACAATGTCTGGTCTCAAAATGATTATAAACTATACATTATTGGTTATAAAATATTGAAAGTAATCTAAAATAGAATTAAATATCCTAGATAAAATATAATTATCATCTCATAATCTGATATAGAAACTACATAAGATGATTCACCAAAGTAATGAACTTTCATGGCCCAGACACACTCCAAAAAATATCACAGGTCAAGGTTGGTGAGATGGCTCAGCAGTTAAAGGTACTTGCTTGCAAAGCATACTATTCAGATGAACTAGCCTGAGTTCAATTCTCCAGGACCCACGAAAAGCCAGATGCACACAGTGACACATGCGTCTGGAGTTTATTTGCAGTAGCAAAAGGCCTTGGCAAGCCCATTTTGTCTCATCCCTCTCTCTGCTTGCAAAGAAATAAAGATGCTTAAAATATCACAGGGTAGTTATTATATCTTACACTCTACAGTAAGCTCCTCTCCTATAATCCACCATTCTGAAAAAAGAGCCTAAGAAATAAAATAAAGGCAAGGTTAATAGAACGTATAAAGTACCTATCAGAAAATACTAAGCTTCCATGACTTGGATTTAAAAAGAAAATAAAAAGCCCTACAAGCTCATATTAACAAAAGTAAATAGTGCACACAATGAAGGAATATTCTTGACATATGTTGTCATGTTTAAGTACATATATGTGAGGGATTAGCAAAGAACATAATTTCTTTCCTACAGTGTTCTCATCTATCCTTATCATATATAAATCAGAAGCCATTCTAAGAATAGAATATATAAAGATAATGCTACTGTTGACTGCAGAATACTACAAAGTTTTATTGCCATTTAAACAAAGAAGCCATAACTGTTAAATGAGCTCAAGAAATAGGTTTCAGTATCACAAGGTGCCAGCTGTAAAGAGTTATGGCTAATTGAATATGGAACTCCTGCTTAATCAGATAACTGCTCTGCTATTTCCAAATGAAATGCCATTTCCATACTGTCTGAAAATGGCCCATTTTATTGGTAACCAGAGAAAACAATATAAACTGTAAATAACATTAAGTGCTCTGTTTACCCAAGCCAGGCACTGAAGTAGCAGGGGATCCAAGACGTCTGGGCAAGGCTGGAGTAACCGTCCTTTCAGGTGGTCCACCAGGGGCTGAGGCATCCTTTGGTGGCCCGGGAGATACTGGAACTTGTGGAGGAGGGCCCTGATTAGAGCTTGCTGGTGCTGGAGAAAGGTTTCTTTGAGCGGCAGTTCTCTGACGAATCTCTGAGAATAAGTATAGTCTAGATTAAATATTCAATATGCCATATTAGCCACAACTATAAATAACATTTATTAAATTTTTGTGGTACCAAAAGGCATTACAGGGTAAAAACTACTTGTAATGTGAAATTTATAAAATGAAAATAAAGAACTGTATTTCTGAATCCATTATTCAATTGTCCATGTTTACATAACAAACCTTGATATATCTACTAATACATTTCAAACAAATTCACCATAACAAAACCACCACTCAACTATGAGTGTCAAGTGTTTTTATAAAAGACCTTCCTAACTATGATATGGTAAAGAAGACTTAGAAGAACTAATAAAAATTTCAAACAGTGGTTTTGTTTTTAAATAATAGTATTTTTTCAAAAATTAGGGATACAGACATGTATATTCTGAAACTATGAAATAATTTAAGTAGTCTAGGCTGAAAAGGTGTAATTTACTATTTAGGAACCACTTTATTTTCCATCCTACTCTGGCTATTTGGCAAGTTTCTTTTTGTGAATCTATGCAACCAAGGTCCCCTCTACATAAACAATGTTTTGTCATGCATAACCTTAGCTGTTAGTGGTAGGAATTACAAGAATCTCTGTACCAAGTTAGTCAAATGTGCCATATCCTGGCTTTTCTCTGCTTTTGTAGTTTTATAGGAACATAGTCCATTTCATTTGCTTATATATTATCTACAGCTCCTTTCAAAGAGACCATATGGTTCTCAAAGCCATTTACTACATAGCCCTACACAGGAAATATTTCACGATCCCTTGTAGATATCATAAAATAAAATTATAATATTTATTCTTCCCACTCTAACACTAAGAGTTCAAATAAACAAAACCTTTATAAGTTAATTCAGCGTCGCATTAAATTTTCACAAATCCTAAGTTATTGGGCTGAAACTAAAGTTGTATTTTAGCAATGCATACTTCCAGAAGGAAAACACTTTAGATTTGAATTCTACTTGACAAAATGCTGTCATTAAAATTTTATTGCAATTGAAAGTATAGCTCTAAGAATCAGATCTCAGGACACCACAATCCTAAAACCAGGCACCAACTACATGATCTCAAACTGCTTACTTCAACAGTCTGTTTCTTTAGGTGTAAAACTGGGATAAAATTTTAACTGATAATATCATTTTGAGGATTAAATATGATACTATTTAATAACTGATAGTTATGTTTACTAAGTACTTATTATTTAGGAAGATAATGTTTTACACAACTAAATTGTTTGCTTTTGTTGCTGGGATTGAACGGTTATAGATGCTCTTCCACTATGCCGCATGTCCAGACCCTACTCAGTATTTTCAAATTATTTCACAGTAATTACTAGAATCAAAAAAAATTTATTGGGTCATAATTAAGCCCCTGATCAAGCCATTGCAATAGAAAATTACAAGTACACTGAATTTATATAATTGAAGCCATCTTCATAGTTGCTAATTTCCATATAAATTATATAGAGGCCATACTTGGTGGCGCACACCTTTAATCCTAGCTCTTGGGAGGCAGAGGAAGGAGGATTGCCATTGAGTTTCAGTTCAGCCTGAGACTACACAGTGAATTCCAGATAAGCCTGGGCTACAGTGAGACCTTACCTCAAATAAATAAATAAATAAATAAATAGATAGATAGATAGATAGATAAATATTTTATACACATAAAAAATCAGCTATCACCTGGACTATCATATCTTAACATCTGCATATTAGCTGTTAACAAGTACTTGTTGCATATGTATGTGTGTGGGGTGTATCCATGTATATGTGTGCTC
Organism: Zapus hudsonius; assembly: GCA_004024765.1. Classification (NCBI taxonomy): domain Eukaryota; kingdom Metazoa; phylum Chordata; class Mammalia; order Rodentia; family Dipodidae; genus Zapus; species Zapus hudsonius. Next base: position 112,571 of record PVHP010000244.1, read on the forward strand.
ATGTGTGTGCATGGGTGTATATGTGTGTACAAGCATGTGTGTTCGATATCAAGTGTCTTCCTCAATCACTCTCTGCTTATTTTTTGACACAGGTTCTCTCACTAAACCCGGAGCTCATCCATTTAGCAAGACTACCTACCCCAGGGATTCTCAGTCTCTGCTTCCCCAATAATGAAATTACAAGCATGCGCCACCATGCCTGGCATTTTACATGGGTTCTAGGGATCCAAATGAAGGTACTCATGCTTACCATGACTAGTTTTTGTGAACTGACCATCTCTCTAGCCCCACTTTATTTTTCACTCACATGCCTTTAATAGGCAATTTTACACATCAGATGCACAGAATGTACTGAAGTCATATTACATTCTGATAATCTAAATTGCTAATTAAAAATAAGTCATCAAATACTACAAATCATTTTAGCCAACTTTCAGGTATAATGCAAAAAATTACTTTTCATCGAGAATAGGTTATAAAGTAGTTATGGTGCTTTTACTTATTTTTTGTCTCTTTAAATTTTTATCATTTGTGCGTGTGTGCAGGGCCTGTTGCCTCTGCAATGAGAGACATCAGATGTTTGTGCCACTGTCTGTGTCTGGCTTACATGGGCAATTTGGGAATTGAAACCAGCTCTGCAGGCTGTGTAAGCAAGTGCCTTTAACTACTGAACCATCATCCCAACCTTCTATAGTTCCATTTCTTGAACATGCTTAAGTGCTTCCTCTGAATGTGCATTTACACTGTGAAAATTAACCAATAGATGCTGTTAATATTACTTCAATGCCACTTAAAGTTAAGTTCTAAAGCTAGTCAACAAAGGACATCATGCCTAGTAATCCATAAAAGTGACTTAGTGTAGTAATTTTAAATCTAAATTTAGATGAATACAAAAAAGTTCTAGAAGAATGGTATTTTCTCCCTTTAATAAAAGGGAGAAAAAGTGGTTCCAGTCATTTTCAAAGGAAGGGTATGAAGCAAAGGATTACAATGCTACCAATAAATAATTTTAAGCAGCTAGCAATAAACATTCTACAGTCTCAATTTAGAATATCTAATACCTATGTACTCTTAGCTACTTGCCATTCACAAATATTTTATATTGATTCAAGGCTCTAGCACTCAACCAAGTAATCACAGTGTTTATATTCAATATTCTCTACATTTGAATGTAATATAAAAGCCTCTTTTAAAAAGTTACCAAGCATTCCACATAAATCCAGAAAAAAATATGAGTATTCCACAAAGTCAATTCTTGATAGGATGGTTTAATATTTTCATGAATGATTAAATCAACCATTCAACAAAATTCAGTCACCAAATATGAGGACATGCCTATCTATACTGGTTTTGAATTCAAAATAAAGCCAAAAGAATCAAACTACCATGATATAGTAAACAAAAAACATTTAAAACATCATGGTTATGACAAGCAGATGATATGTTCAAACTTTATTTTAGCTCATTTTATTTCACATGCATGCAATCTTTCTAAGTTGATATCTGTTTAGCTTCCTCATAATAAGCATGCTTAACTCTTAAAGATTAAATGAGAAAATCAACACCAAGAGCTTACCCAGATCACATGGAAAATACTTAATAAGCAGTAGTTATTAGTAATAGCATTAATGCTAAATCAAAAGGTTTCAAAGATTATAGTAATTAAAGACTAAGCAATTAATGTGTATGTGATGGTGCACACTTGTACTTCTGGTTCTCCATAAGAAGAGGACCTAAACTCAAATGGGAAACCCTGTTTCAAATCAACAAGGGTTTTTGTTTTGTTTAATAACTCAGTGGTAGAAAATTTGCCTAGAATGTACAAGTAGCTGGGTATGGTCCCCTCAATGCCTCCCCCAAAAGATGAGCAATCTAGAGTTTCCATAGTAATTGTGTCTTTAAAACACAGATATCAATTTTTACAGTAAATGTATAACTTACAAAATTGTAAATGTGGCTGGGCGTGGTGGCTCACGCCTTTAATCCTAGCACTCAGGAGGCAGAGGTAGGAGGACTGCTGTGAGTTCAAGGCCACCCTGAGACTACAGAGTGAATTCCAGGTCAGCCTGGACTAGAGTGAAACCCTACCTCGAAAAAAAAAAAAATTGTGAATGTGTAAAAGCTGTCACTAAGACTACTTAAGTATATAAATCTATAATTTATGTAAAAATTAAATGTGCAATTTAGTTTGCTGTTAAATAATTACTTGTTTTTAGATTTCTTAGTTTTTACATTTAAAAACGTATTAAAATCTTATAGCTACCTATGAAAAAACTGATGTGATCATGATTAGGTGAAGAGAATCCAATCAAAAAATTTTAGTGCCCACCAGCTGATGATCAACTTCTGAGAATATATATGTATGACATGCTCCTTTCTCTTTTTCTCCAACAGAATCCAAATCAACTTTTATAATCTTCATCTATAGCACCATGTCCTCATAGAGAAAACTAGACATGTGCAATGACTTCAACCTCAACTCCTAGGTTCACAGAAGCCATAGATTACTTAAGGAAATAATTTTGAAAAAAAGAAAATTAAGGGATATTTTGACTATAGAACATTCAAGAATGATTTAGGCTACTTTGACTCTTCACTTTTCTAAGTAGATAATTGAACTCATGTCTACTTCTATCACCTTCTAACTGTAACCACCTTGTGAGAGTGTATCTCCATTCATGTTGGTCAGGCTGGTGCTAGATGGGCAATCCTTGTTGGGGGCTTTCCTTCTGGGTACATGGTATCCAGCCTGAAGGCTGAATGCTAAATGACATGACCTCTGTGAGGAGATGACTTTAGCATCTTCTTTCGAGAGACAGGCTCTGGCAGGCATTTACTGAGAGCAATGTTTGTAGATATGCAACGCACAGTCATTGATGAACTTTGCACTGGTACCTACTGCCAACTCTTCTACCTCAAGCAGCTCATCACAAGACAGGAAGATGCTGCAATCACTATGCTTGTGGGCACTGGATCATTGGCCCCAGCACAAACAGAATTTGCAAGCTGGATGGCCAGTACTCAGGTCCTAAGCTCTTCTTGGTTTTTGGAAGCTTTGATGAAAGAATTGGCTCTGGGTTCACCTCCCTGCTGATGGACTGTCTCTTTGTTGATTATGGCAAGTCCAAGCTGGAGGTTCTCTATTTACCTAGCCCCTTATGTTTTAAAAGTTGAAGCCTTACAACTCCATCTGCCTCACCTAGAGCACTTTGTGACTTCATGGTAGAGAGTGAAGCCATCCCTGAAATCTGTCACAAAAACTTTGGTATGGAACACCCAACCTACATGAATCTTAACCACCTTATTAGCTAGATTGTGTCTTCTATCACTGCTTCGCTCAGATTTGATGGAGCCCTGAATATTCTGACAGAATTCTAGACCAACCTCGGTCATTCCCCTGTGTAGACTGCCATCTGGCCACATGTGTCTTTGTCATCTCCATTTAGAAAGCCTTTATGAGCAGCTTTTGGTAGCAGACATCACCAATGCATGCTTTGAGCCAGCCAATGAGATAGGAAAATGTGACTCTTGCTGTGGTAAATGACATGGTTCCCAAAGATGTGAATGTTGCCATTGCCACCATCCACTCCAAGCATAGTATCCAGCTTGTAGACTGGTGTCACACGAGCCTCAAGGTTGGCATGAATGGGCAGCCTCCCACTGTAGGAGACTGTGCCAAGAGCAGCAAGCTGTGCATCCACTCAGCAACACCATAGCCATTGCTAAGGCCTGCTCTTGCCTGAACTACAAATTTGATTTTTGTCACACTTGCTTTTGTTTCCTGGTATGTGGGTCAGAGGATGGAGAAGGAGAGTGTGCGGGTCTGGCTGTGCTAGAGAGGGATTTTGAGGCAGTTAGTATGGATTTTGTTGAAGGGGAGGCTAAGGAAGAGGTGGACTACTAATTACACATTATTTTCAGCCCTGAAGTATGTCAGCCAAGTGTGCCTTTGTTCATGGCATGTGGGTGAGAGGCTGGAGGAAGGTTAATTATCTAAAGCCTACGAGGATGTGGCTGATGCCAAGTGTGCCTTTGTTTACTGGTGTATAGGTAAAGGGATAGAGGAAGGGAAGTTTTCTCTATTGTCAACTTGATAGAATTTAGAATCACCATGGAAACAAATCTCTGGGCACTTTAATTGCTAAGCCTGAAAGCCCATTCATTTTCCCAGTACCCATGTAAAAGCCAGATACACAAAGTGACACATGTGTCTGGAGTTTGGTTGCAGTGGCAGGGGGTCCTGTAATGCCCATACTCTCTTTCTGTCTGTTTCTTCTCTATCTCTCTAGTAAATAAAATAAAATGATAAAAAATTTAAAAAAGAATTACAAAGCAAAATGCATTTTTAACTTGAGATGCAGAACAAAAGGTAAACCCATAGAAAGGCTGGTGAATGGTTTATATTATATTTTCTGCTTTTTTATATGGTAGGTATAGTCTATCAAGTTGACAATAGAGATTAACCATGACACCAATTAATCAAGTACTCTTTTGGGTTCTACATCCAAATCATACAGAATCTGACTTTTTTAGCCACTTTAATTTAGGGTAAGGAAAGGCATATTAAACTTTTTTAAAGAAAACCCCACAATGCAACAACCAAAGTCCAAACCACCTTCAATGTTTTCCTAATAACAGCTGCCTAATTAGTGTTTTCACCTTTTCTTTCTTTGCAGCTTCTTCTCAAAAAGTTAACCTCCCTTTAAACATAATTTAGGTCATGCCAATCCTTTGCTCAAAACATCAAAATTTAAACAGAAAAAAAAAACCCACAAAGTCATTCTTAGAATAATCCACATTCTCCAAAACCCCAAAGGAGATGGTTCCTTGTTGCTTCTCTTACTGCCTCTAGTACTCTCCCATTACTCAACCCAGCTGCCAATTCTAGAGCACTCACCCTGGGAGTGCTTTCTGCTGATTCTAGAGCACTCGCCCTGGGGATAAGCTCTCCCTTGTCAGAGCTTGGGTCAATCACTTACTGCTCTTTTGTCACCTGCTGTGGCAGAAATGAATGTCCAGCCTTTGCCCATGCCATGCTTTTCCTCACCATCATGAAGCTTCCCTTTGAGACTGTAGGCCAAAATAAATCCTTCCTCCCAAGTGGCACATGTGTCTGGAGTTTGTTTGCAGTGGCTGGAGGCCTAGGCATGCCCATTCTCTTTCTCTGCCTTTCTTTCTCTCTTCTCAAGTAAATAAATAAATATTTTTTTTTAATTTTTGTACTCTTTATTTTATATTTTATTTATTCATTTCAAGGAAAAAGATAGAGAGAGAGAGAGAAAGAGAGAGAGCGAGCGAGCGCACACACCAGGGCCACTACCTTGTGGGTCTGGCTTATGTGAGTCCTGGGGAATTGAACCCGGGGCCTTAGGCACTGGAGGCAAGTGCCTTAACTGCTGAGCCATCTCTCCAGCCCTAAATAAAATTTTTTTAAATTACAAATTCTATAAACAGATTCCACTGAATAGAGCTGAAAACCAGTGACAAACAAAAATAATTTTTTATATGCTAGTTTTTTAAAATATTTTATTTATTCATTTTCAAGCAGAGAGAGAGAGAGAGAGAGAGAGAGAGAGAGAGAGAGAGAGAGAGAGAGAGAGAAAATGAACCAGGGCCACCACCTTGTGGGTCTGGCTTATGTGGATACTGGGGAATTGAACCCAGGCCTTAGGCACTAGAGGCAAATGCCTTAATCGCTGAGCCATCTCTCCAGCCCCATGCTAGTTTTGAGAATAATTTATGTAACTACTTAAAATCTGAAATTTACATGGTAATTCATGAAAGAATGATGATAGATAAATAGTATGGTGATGCAACTTCAAAAAGTTATATAAAATTCAATTTTCTTTTTCTCATTTTCAAGCCAATTTCAAATTCAAAAAATATTTAATTCACCAAAAAAAAATTACAAAAACGTAAAGATTTTATAGCAGATATTCCAACAGATTATCATTTGAAGAGGAAATCTTACAAAATATTGGAAAATAAATCAAATTTCAAAAGATTACAACCAATTACAAATTTTAATCTCAAAAGATAAATAATATCCTAACAATGCATTCCCATAAAATAAAAATGAAATAAAATGATTGCCAACTACCTTCAGTCATATTTCAAATTTTCAAGTATAAATTAATTTTTAAAAATTCTACATAACTTTTTACACACCACCAACACACTTATGAACTCACTTGGGTAAATATGGATCTTTCCAACAGCAGCAGCCGTTTCTACAAAGTTATTTACCTTGTCCAGGTCTTGTAGTTACAGCTGCTCCAGCAGATGGCGGTTCAAACTCCTGTCAATTATAATCATGTTTAAATTACATAGTGCCCCATTACAATAAGTTATAATTTTAAAAAGTAGTAATAGCAGTCTTACCTTTGCTTTCTTTGAGTCTGGGTCAAACCTTTCAAGAATTAACTTTGCTGTCTTGTAAGTTTCTTTTTCCATGACTTCTTCAAGCTGCAAACAAAAATTTCCATAAACTTTTACATTTTAAAACATATACTACTTATTTTTATAAATGCTGCTCAAACAGTATTAAAGTATCAGTCTTAAAATCAAGGTGCAAAAGTACTCCTCACCCCTCCTTTTTGTACTTAGATCCAGTACATAATATATTCACACAGAAAGATTTCCTACAACCAAATAATTAAAATCCAGATTTTAAAGTGCCTTATAATGTCTAATATGTTACTTGTATTTAACAGCTTTACTACTATAAGGAAATACCAAATATTGCTAATTGTTTACATATAATGAGGAGAATAATTACATGCACCAACTTCAATAATGGAATGTGCAAAAATCTATCAGCTATCATTATTGGAAGTTATTAGACATGACAAGCAAATGACAGGCAATTCCTCAGATTTATTTCCTCATAGCACTTAATGCTATTAATTTAAAGAAGGTCGTTAACCAAGAGCTTTACAAAATAAAATCTCTGTGCCAATTAACTGCTGTCAGCATCGATTTTAGATTATTTATTAGCAGAAGCAATTAGCTTGCTGCAAATGCAGTGAAAACTCACTGACTGGGAGCACAGCCATAGAACTTGCTCAAATGATTTTAAAGGCTAGCATCTTTCCCCTCTTCTTTTTTTTTTTTAATTTATAGATTTCAACAACTTTAGAAAAAAAAAACCTGAACACAGAATTTAAGTAAACATTTTTACTGACTTCTTTGCTTACTCTATGGACTATAATTCAAATACTTCATTACAGAATTATTTATAATACACTCAAGTCACTTTACAGCTTAATACAAGGGTTTAATTTTTAAAGTAATCACCAGTAAAGTATCATTTTAACAGTTATGGCTCAACATCAGGAAAACTTGAACTTTAGTGCAAAATAGTCACAGCTATAACAAATGCTTATGTGTAAGATAAAATCCTTTTGAAAAAAATGGAACAAGAGCTTTTCCTTATCAGTAAAATTGAAGGTTATTTCTTTCACTAATAATCACTTATATTCATTACATGTCCTATTCATTTCAATGAACTTATTTTACAATGCAACCCAAGTCACATTTACTTAGTTAAATCATAGTTTAAAAAAAAAATCATTCCACAATAGCAGTTAATATATTCTTCATTAAACATTCAGCACTTAAAAAGCTAAGTCCTTAGATGATGGTTTATTAGCTTCAATTTAGTAAAATGAAAATATTTTCCTAATTATTTCAAAATAATAGTAAATTTCCAAGATTAGGCAAGTTCAATTTTCTGTAAAAATTTCATTTTGAAAGAGAAAAAACAAGGAATGGAAGTAAAGGTATCATGGAATATACTCTCAAATCAACATCATGTACATGGAATAGCAAAAATCAAATCCATGCTACTTTATGATTTTTAGAACAGTGTTATGCAATAGAACTTCGATGGAAATGGTGTATACTAGCATAAGAGGAGCCACTAAGATGAATACGCAAGTAAACTCTTAAATTCTTGCTCTGTGATTGAGGAACTCAATTTATATTTTTATTTCACTATTTTAAATAATGTAAATTTAGTCACATGTGGCTAGTGGCTACTGATTTGGATAGCACAGCTATAGATAAAAACTACTACTAGGTTTAAAAAGATTAGTATATTAAGAGAATTAAGCAAGTCTCAGAAAGACAAATATGACGTGTTTTCTTTCATATGTGGTTCCTAAATGCTGTATAGCTATACAATGTGTGCATATGACATGAAGGTAGAATTGAAACTATCTAGGGAACAAAGGGGACTAATGGAACAAGGTAGGTAGGAGGCTATGGGAGAGAATATGCACAATATACAATGTACTGCTTGTATGAAAATGTCCTTATGTATGTAACACAATTTCATGAACAATGAATATTTACAATGAGGAAAATTAAATAAAAATTAAAATCAATATATAAATGAAAGATTAAATACAACTATGACCTTTAAAATAAATGTTATCTCAAAAATGATTGTAAGCCGGAAGTGGTGGTACATGCCTTTGGAGGATTGCTATGAGTTCAAGGCCACCCTGAGACTATTATGTGAATTCCAGGTCAGCTTAGGCTAGAGCTAGACCCTACCTCAGAGAAAGAAAAAAAAAAAAGATTGTAATTCCTAGTATATTACTTATCAAGTATTACTGTTTTTAGTTATCTAAACGATGTGTGTGTAGGCCAGAGGAGAAACAGGTGCCTTTCTTTAGACACCACCACCATTTTTGAGACAGCATCTCTCAGTAGCCTTGAACTCACCAAGTAGACTAAACTGGCTAGCCAGCAAATACCAGGAATGGGATTACCAGCATAGAGCACCACATCAAGCTCTTGTATGTGGGGTCTGGAGATCAAATTTAGGTCCTTTTACTTACAAGGCAAACACTTTACCAACTGAGTTATCTTACCAAGTCCCTTAAAGCAAGTAATTTTTTAAAGCACTAAAAGGTACAAATATATTCTCATTTTCTTTTACATTCAACTTTTTTCTTTTGCATTTATTTCTAACAAAAAGTTTCTCGTAATAGCTCAATTCACACACTTGTCCATGTACTATTTTAAGGAAATAAAATCAAAACACTGGTCAGTAGAAGGGGCATAAAAATTTGAAATCAAATTGTGGGGGCTAGAGAGATTGCTCAGTGGGTAAAGTGCTTGCCTGCAAAACCTAAGGACCCAGGTTCAATTCTCCAGTACCCACTTAAAGTCAGATGTAAAAGGTGGCATGTGTCTGGAGTTCTTTTGCAGTGCCTAGAGGCCCTGGCATGGCTATTCTCACTCTCTCAAATAAGAAAATAAATAAATATTTTTAAAATTTTTTTTTAAAGATTTTGGAGCTGGAGAAATGGCTCAGCGGTTAAAGGCACCTGCTTGCAAAGCCTGCTGGCCTAGAGTTCAGTTCTTCAGTACCCACATAAAGGCAGGTGCACAAAGTGCCATATGCATATGGAGTTTGCAACAGCAAGAGGCCCTGGTGTACCCATATTCACTTTATCTACATACCTAGCTACCAACCTACCTATCTCTGCTCACATTAAAAATCAATTTGAAGCCTGATGTGGTGGAACACACACACCTTAAATCCCAGGTAGGAGTTCAAGGCCTACCTTGAAACTACATAGTAAATTCCAGTTCAGTCTGGTCAAGAGCAAGATGCTAGAGCATCTCAAAAAAAAAAAAAAAAAATTGGATTCATGGATTGAGAGAATACCTTCAATAGGTTCAATCTTCAGTACCCATCCACTAGAAAATAAAGGAAATTGAGATTCAAAGTGTTTTTCTATTTTTGGTTAGAAGACTCACAGCCTCACAAGTAGCCAGGTCTACAGGCATGTACACCCAACTCATTTAGTATTTTTGAACCACAGTTGACCACAGGTAACTGATATGGTCAAAGGTAAAATAATGAGTAGAAAAGAATATAAAGCTTTAATCTATGTTGCTCTATTTCGGTACAAGTAGAATTTAGCTTTCATCACCACTTTCAGCATTTCTTTTTATAAAAACCAAACCAAACCAATTCTTTATCAATTTCTTCATCACTGAGGCTATTAGTATTTCCCTGCTTTAAATTTCTGGCTATTCCATAATGCACAGATAGGCAAAAACAAAATAATATGATACAATGAACATATTTCTGTTTTAATGTGATGCCATCAAAACTGTTACTGCAATCTTGACAAATACCTCTTAAAACATTAAGGATAAAAAGCATAATCAGATAAGGAAAGCTTTTGATATACAAATTCCATCAATCTCTAGAACTTAAAATACTTGAGGTTTCTATTAATACCCATTATCAGAACAATTTTAAAACTAATTTTAACCTTCATAATTTTATTAGTTTCATGCATACTTGTTACTTGTGCTATAGCTGGGAACTAGAGTATCCACCATGGTCCCCAGTGCTTGGTCTGTACACTTTGATCTCTTTGGTTAAGGAGGCAGGGCTTAATGGAAAAAAAAGTTAGTCAGCCACGTGCCCCTGAAAAGGAAACTGGGACACAGACTTTTCCCCAAACTTTGCTTCTTGGCCATCATGATTTGAATAGAGCTCCACATACCCAAAGGAAGGGGACCAAATGACCAGTTACTGTAACCTGAAACCATGAGCCAAAATAAATCAGGGCTGGAGAAATGGCACAGTGGCTAAGGCACTTGCCTACAAAGCCTAACAACCCAAATCTGATTCCCCAGTACCCATGTAAAACCAGATGCAAAAAGTGTCACATGCATCTGGAGTCCATTGCAGTGTCTAGAAGCCCTGGGCACCCATTCTCTCTGTCTTCTTTCATTCAAAAAAGTTGATTATCTCAGTTATTTTTATCACAAATGTGTACAGCTAACACAACTTGTTACAAACAGACAAAAAAATGCATTGAGTTGACCAAGTATACCTGACTAAATTTCACTTTATAATATTTCCGTATCATATAATAATGCTATCAGCAAATATCATTTTCATACTTTATTAAGAAAATATATAAAATCACTAAGTCAAAAATCACTAATAAATATATAATATATATTTTATATGTTACATAATATTAAATATGTTTAATATATAAATTATATTTATACATGTTTAATATACAAATATACATAAAATCACTAAGTCAAGACCAGGATGGGCATGGTGGTGGATGCCTGTAATCCCAGTACTCAGGAGGCAGAAGTAGGAGGATCCCCATGACTTGACGGCAACATGAGACTGACTACATTGTGAATTCTAGGTCACCCTGAGGTACAGTGAGAGACCCTACTTCAAAAAAAAAAAAATCAAGACCAATTCACTTATTAAAGACTTTTAAATTTTTTAATTATTTAATTTTTAAATTATTGACAAACAGCAATACAGAGAGAAAAAGAGAGAAAGAGAGACAGAATGAATATGCCAGGGTCTCCAGCAATTGCAAAGGAACCCCAGATGCATGTGCCACCTTTATGCATCTCATTTACATGGGGACTGGGGAATCAAACCTGGGTCGTTAGGCTTTGCAAGCAAATGCCTTAAGCCATCTCTCCAGCCCTTATTAAGGACTTTCATATATCACTCTCTAAAACCTTGGCCCTTCCTATTATACTTAATATTCTTTCCAAAACATTCAAAAAATGCATGTGACTGACTTCACAATAGATATGCATATGATCAGTGTTGTTGGTGGAAAGTGAAAAATTAACATTAAAGAAAAAAATCCATCTCTCTCCTGTTTTAGTCTTTTTGTGTTAAGTTTGTCTCATATTGATTCCTTCTCTCTTAGTCTTATGGTATTAAGAAAGCCTAAAACCTGGGAGTGAGGAGATGGTTCAGTGGACTTGATGTGCAAACATGAGAACTGGAGTTGGGATTCCCAGAACCCACATAAAATACTGGGTGTTAGAGAAGTGTCAGCTAGGGAGGCAGAAATGGGAAATACCTGGAGCTCGCTGGCTAGGTAGTCTAGTCAAAGTGGTGAGCACTAGATTCAGCAAGAGCTTGTACAAGCTCAAATATAAGGTGAAGAGCAACTGAAGAAGGCAATCAACAAAGACTACTGGCCTCTGCATATATGCACACCCCCCATACACATATACACTATACACAAATACATACAAAAACACCTGTGCATCAGTATTCACTAGAAAAATACTTATAATTTAACTTCAACAGTAAAATATTACCTAAAAGCATATTTGTTCCTTGGAAATATTAAATCATTAAGTTACAACATATAAGCCATAATTATCCACTTATTAGTTTATAAAAATTACCTTTAAAAAAAAGTTCACTTACAATTTTTTTCTTCTGGGATTTTAAATCATCCAATGCTTCATCTAGAAAACAAGATGTAAATCAAATTTTTACCAGATGTTAAGATATTCAAACATAATAATGAATGATATACATGAAGCAACCAAAGAAAATTTTCTCATTTTAAGATTTCTCATTTGCCTCATGTGTACAGACAAAAATCATACCAATATGCACCCATATATTTCATATTTGTCTATAGTATATATTTCCAACCTCTTGAGAAAACATTAAATCAATTTTATATAGCATACAGTAACTTTCTAAATTTAAAAGGATATACGTTTTCTCAGAAAAAAATACTATTACTTTTTTCAATTCTACCCGCATTAATTTTAAAAATATTAAAACCTTTAAGATAGTAGTAATAAAAATGTTCTTTGTAACCCAAATAGTGCTGAAAAGTGTTACATGAGCTGCTCAGGGAAAATAGCCAACACTGTTGGGAAAAAGCAAGGGACACTGCTAAATAGCAGCAATCAGAAAGACAAGAGATGTACATAACTGTGCAATAGTGGCATTCAATCTAGGTGAGTAATCAAGAACTCTCAGTTTGGCTAAGAAAATCTCTCAGTGGCAAGGAACCCAGAGCTGGAACAGGGATCCAAGCCAAACTCCTATGGAGACTAAGAAGCTGGACTCCAAGGGGAAGCTTCCACTAACCATGGGCCTAAAGAGAGGCTACACCCATTAAAATCTCACCAAATCAACAATGCTTATCCTATTTAACCTATGCGCTTATCTGACTCTCCATTGGAAAATCTGTTTTTATTTTTCAGAAGGCCTAATTCTACCAGAAATGATATCAGACTCCCTGGCAGGAGATGAACAACCCATAGCACCTCAGCTAGGGCCCAGGTAAGACCACAGAGAAAGTGGAAGAAGATGAGCAATAGTGCTGCTTCTACAGCAAGCCCATCAATCTGCACCAGGGTGATAGAGATAGACACTGAGGATACTCAAAACATTCTAAGCATAATTCCAGAAGCTACTAAGAGCTCAACACTACAGTAGACTTAAAACACACCTGCCATGGCTCAGAATTTTGCAGAAAAATTGTAAGAGCCAAGGCAGGGGAATATACAGGCATTGCCTCTCCCCCCCCCACACACACACACAATGACTGACCACTGCTCTCACAACTCATAGTCCTCAACCCCATGGAGCATACCAGCAATCCCACCAAGGAGGGCCCTCAGTGGAATGGGGGCAGAAGGAGGGAAATTAAAGTACCAACACATGATTTGTTCAAGCAGTTTCTACTTAATAATTTTTAAGTGGTCTTTGTTTATGAAAAATATATATTAAGTAATTGACTAATAAAATGATTTTTTTGAATTCTTTATTGCTCTGCCTGAATATAAGAGAATATTAGTAAATTTGAAAAATTAAACATTTCTATAAAAGGTCTGTTTATTAAAGTTGACATGATGGAAAATGAAGATCATTTCAAAGAGAAACATTAAATCAATGTCTGCTTTACAAATTTACATAGGATTCTAGTTTTTTGGTAGAAACATTTAACTTGTAAAACAAGAATACTATTCTGTATGGAAATAATTATGACTTGGTCTAAATATACTATCAAGTCAAATTAAAATAACTGCTTCTAATTTTTAACTAAATATAGTTACCATTTCACTGAAATTCTACATAACACCTGAATACTCAAAGTATACTATGTATAATAAAAGAAAGCAAAAAACAAATACCAACATAAAAATGATTTTGCTCTACAATTTTTTAAAAATATAAGCAATCTTTCATGTATTAGCCAACTTATTACTAAAGAGACACAAATCTATAAATTGCTTAAGAGAATAATTCCTAGTTACTTAAGAACAAACCAAATGCCTGTCCTTTAATACAGAGGTCAGCAAACTTTTTCCTGAAAGATTTGAATAGTATTTTTTTAGGCTTTATTAGCCAAAAGGCAAAATTGAGTTTGTACTTTTAAAGAAAAAAAAAGACCAAAAAATTTATTTAAAAAAAAAAAAAGCCAAGCCTGCTGGCAGACGCCTTTAATCCTAGTACTCAGAGGCAGAGGTAGGAGGACTGCAGTGAGTTTGAGGGAATTCCAGGTCAGCCTGGGCTAAAATGAGACCCTACCTAAAAAAAAAAAAAAATCCACAAACCTTTTATCAATTAACACTCACATATAATATTGGAGCTCAAAATTTTTATAATACTGGAGAGAGGATAAATTTTCCTTTCATTGAGGTTCAAATAATTACAAATCTTAATCTCTTAATACTACTCTTATAAAATACTACCAATTTGATTTTTACACATTTTTTTTTAAATATTTTATTTATTCATTTTCAAGGAGAGAGAGAGAGAGAGAACCAGGGCCACCGCCTTGTGGTTCTGGCTTATGTGGGTCCTGGGGAATTGAACCCAGGGCCTTAGGCACTGGAGGCAAGTGCCTTAACCACTGAGCTATTTCTCCAGCCCTTTACACATTTTTTCACATTGATAGGTAGTGCTATATATTGATATCAAACCATAAGTACATGATTTTAATTGAGCATATTCATCATTTAGAATGCATTTGTAAAAGTCTATTAGGTTCTACTCAGGATATTTGCCTTATAGCAGATCATTATATTGTAAATTAATCACTTCCAGTCAAAGATAATATAAACTTTTTAAAATTATACAATTAAATAGATTTGAAAATACATAAATTACTTTTGCACTTACATTGAAATCTGAAAAAAATACTAATGAATTGTAATTTGAGCTTAGACAATGCATCTATTATAAATTTACATGAGAAAGAGATCTTGTTTCTTGTTTAACTTTATAACATATTTTTGAAAATTACTTCTTGTCAGTACAGTGCTACTTGTTTTCTCAGTGGCTTAAGCCAGAGAATAGGTTTTACATATACACATTATCTTGCTTTGGGATCTTAGGCTAAATTATTTTTATAAAGTTTGCAGCAAAAGTTCATTTCAAAAGCCAGTCAGCAATTCAAACACAATGTTTGTAAGTGGTTCTTATTTAGAAATCTGGGTTCACCCTGCATAGTAGTACATGCTTCTGTAACCAGGAGACAGAAGCAGCAGACTCCCAACATAAAGGCCTGACTGCCACATGAACACCATGGTATTCATGCACTTACATTCATATATAAGAACAAACAAACATACATACATACAAACACACACATATACATACGTACATATTCACAAAAGGGGAAAATAGTAATAATTCTGATTAGGTCATGTTGAGTATGAGATCCCTACTAGATATCCAAGTAGAAATGTCAAGTACCCAGTTAGGAATACTTTTCCCTACAGCTGAATGGAAAAGTCTGAGAGAGACAGACTTAGGAGTCAAGAAACACAGTATTTGAATGTAGAGGGGGGTTAAAAATCATGTAGAGATGCTATAGAATGGGTCTAAACAAATTCTCAAAAGTAGAAGGCCAAGAGAATTCTAGCAGAGGATATACAAAACATTTTTTAAAGTAAGAAATTGTCACAGAAAATTAAAGATATAAATGTTTCAAGAAAAAAGATAATTGAATTAATTAATTAATTTGAATTAATTCAAATGCTACTGAGAAATTAAATGAGTAAAGAGAACAGCTGGCTTTAACAAAACACACATCACTAGAGACATTGAAATGAGCTACAGAATCTAAATAGTGAAAAGCCAGAATCTAAATTAGTTGAGAAGGAACAGGTGAGGAGGGAAGTGAAGGGAAAAGATACTATATATAGACAACATTTTTAGGAAAGTTTACTTTTGAAGGAGAAATGGCTTCAATAGAGTTGTTTCTGCTTCCCCTCCCCACTTGTACCACATTACATCAGGGTTGAAAGAAAGGAGCACAGCCTCTTGCTACTTTTACTTCTGCCTCCTGAGTACCAAATAGCATTCCAAGTAGAAATGTCAAGTACCCAGTTAGGAATACTTTGGTAGGGTTACAGAAGCACTTCTTCAGTAGCACTCAGCTGGATTTACAAGAGCATACCATGCCCAGCTCTGCAAAGTGTTCTTAAAACAAACAACTCATAAGGGGTTTGGGAAGGTGACTCAGTGGTTAAAAGTACTTTCTTGCAAAGCCTGAGAGCCTAGGTTTAATTCCCCAGGACCCATGTAAAGCCAGATGCACAAAGTGATGCATACATCTGGAGTTCATTTGCAGCAACAAAGGCGGCTTTGGTGCACCTCTTTTACTCTCTCTCTAATAAATAAATTTTTTTAAAAAAACAGGACTATTCAAGATTAATGCTTTATCTTTGATATTTTATATTAGGATTTCTAAGAAAAATAATGCATTATTGTGTGTTTATGCTTTAAAAGACTGTTTTGGGATATACCTCAAAATAATATAGGCAGTGAAGAAGTGGATGAAGGCAAAAATAAAACAAGATTACCCAGGAGCCAATGATTATTTAATATGGATGACAGGTTTATGAAGGCTTACTTTTATTCAGTCTACTTTTTTTTTAATATTTTACTTATTCATTTTTCAAGCAGAGAGATACAGAGAGAGGGAGAGGGAGAGAGAGAGAGAGAGAGAGAGAGAGAGAGAGAGAGAGAGAGAGAGAGAGAGAGAACCAGGGCCACCACCTTGTGGGTCTGGCTTATGTGGGTCCTGGGGAATTGAACCCAGGGCCTTAGGCACTGGAGGCAAGTGCCTTAACCACTGAGCCATCTCTCCAGCCCTCAGTCTACTTTTATATAGAGAAAAATCTAAAAAAAGGAAAAAAAAACACGTCACATAGTCCATTTAAGATGAAATGCAAATATCTGATTCATTATAATTCATATATTAAAGACCTAAAAATCTTTAAAACTTACACATTTAAAATATACAACAAAGCAAATCTTATAATTTGCATATTTAAATTTAAAAAGGAAGGGGCTATGAGGATAAAGACGATGGCACAGTTAATAAAAGAAGCTAAAAGATGCTTATATTTTACTCGTACTCTGTACCAATTTCATTAAAGATTAATGAACAGTTTTCTTGCTTTAAAGAAATGTTTGGGTAAAAAAATTCTAAATAAGACAAAAATGACACAAGTTAAAAAATAAAACCTTCTTTCATTCATAAACTTTGTTATGCTTTACAATAAACTGGTCAACATTTACCACACTGTTATTTCAACAAACAATTTACCTTATAAATGAACACAAGGTAAGACGAAAATACTTTTAAAAGTCTATAAAAAGAAAGTGGAAATTAAACTTACTATTTCTCTCTGTTCTCTTGGAAAAGAAGAAAATAAGCACAGTTCTTATGCTCCAAATGCTAAAGAGAAAGCAAAATTCAAAATAAATATCATTATTACAGGCAGAAAATCAGAATCCATACGATGAAAACATATACTTACAATTAGAGGTATGTAATTTCCCTTTATATAATGGAAATCACAATGTACCATTCTCAGTAAAAGATCAAAAGTTTTCCTCAGCTTCCAATGGAAAGTTCTCAATCTAAAAAAAAAATCCATGGACCTTCTGAAAGTATTCTAGAATAAAAAAACTGCCTTTTTGTGCATGAATATATGTCTCTAGAGAAAATGCTGCTTTTTGTCACTTTCAAATGTATCTATGAATTCTCTAAAAGATTAAGAACAATATTGTGAAATCCTTTCCTAGTAAGGATCAACTCCAAAAGCTTCTTTTATCTGTTCCCATGTATTGACAAGGAATGTTTTGCTCTTACAAGCATAACAACATTAAACAAATATTAAAATTCTACTCCTTCCCTACCATTTAGCATTGGAAGGATCTTACTTATTCAAAAGAATAAATTATCTTGAACTGGAAAGATTGCTCAGGGGTTAGAGGTGCTTGCTTGCAAAGCCTGGCAGCCCAACTTCAATTCCTCAATACCCATGTAAACCCAGATACACAAAGTGGCATATGCACCTAGAGTTCATTTGCAGTGGTAGGAGGCGCTGGTGCACCCATACTGTCTGTCTGTCTGTCTGTCTGTCTGTCTGTCTGTCTCTCTCTCTCTCTCTCTCTCTCTCTGTCTCTCTCTCTCTCTCTCTTTGCAAATAAATTAATATGAAGAAAAAGGAGTAAGTCATCTGGAAAAAGAAATCAAAAAAACTTCCATCCAAATAAACACTTATTAATAAAATTTAGCTAAATATCTCCAGCAAAGATTTTATGCATTTAACTCTTTAGGCTTTCCATTACTAACATATCAGATGATTAAAACAATGAAAGGAGCTCAAAGAATAATCCTGTCCCATCTCTTAAAATCAATGTAAATATGGTGAATTCTGTCTATATTGAACATGGCAGAATACAAACATTACTTATCACTTTAAACAAAATATACTGTATAAAGTCATCTTGATCAAAATGTAGAAAACACCTGAGTAAAATGACACCATATAAATGGACCTAAAAGACATCTATAAAACATTCCATCTAACACCTGCTGAATCCATGTGGAATATCCATTCTTCTAAGCAGCGCATGGAACTTTTTCTAAAATAGATACTACAGTGGGACAAAAAGCATGTTTGGGGCTGGAGAGATGGCTCATTGATTAAGGCACTTGCCTACAAAGCCTAAGTACATGGGTGTGATGCCCTAGTACCCACAAAAAGCCAGATACACAGTGGTCCATGAATCTAGAGTTCATTTATAATCACTGGAGGCCCTGGTGCCCTCTCGCTTGCAATCTCTCTCTCTCTCTCTCTCTCTCTCTCTCTTTCTTCTATCTTTTCTTGAAAATAAATATTTTTTTAAAAAGCATGTCTGGTGGATTGGGGACAGGGAGGAGGGAAATGGGAATATCAGCACAATATTTGCTCAATCAATGTATCTAATTTTGTACAATAAAGATAAAAAATAACAAATAAAAAAAGCATGTCTGAACTAATATAGGAAAATTATAATAACTTTTTATATTCCATCTGACCACAATGGAATAAAACTAGAAATCAACAGCAAGAGAAACAACAAAATATTTATATATTCATGGAGATTGAGCAAGACACTATTAAATGATAAATAGGGCATAGAAGAAATCAAATCAAGAAGGAAAGTTTGAATTTTATAGAATCTAATGAAAAGTAAAATACAACATACCAAAAGGAATGGAATTCAATGAAAGCAGTCATGAAACAGAAGTTTATAGCTACAAGTACCTGTATTAAAGTCAGAGATATTTCCAAAAAATAGCAATGCATCTTGGGGCCTTAAAATATAAGAAACAAGTCAAATCTAAAATGACTCAGCGGAAAGAAGTATTTAAGATCAAGGCTGAAATTAATTAAATGAAAAGGGAAAAAAAAAGAATGGAAACAAAAAAAGAATCAATGAAAGAGTTGGTTCTTTGAAAAGATAAGCAAGATTGACAAACTTTTAGCCCAAATTAGCCAAAAGAAAGAGAAAGCTTAAATTGCTTAAATTAACAAAATTAAAAATGAAAAGGGAGATATTATAACAAATACCAACGAAATTCAAAATACCATTAGGGCATACTTTAAAATTTTCTTTTCCACTAACCTGTAAAATGTAAAACATGAATTTCTAGATATATATGAGCTACCAAAATTAAATGAAATAGCAATCATTTAAAAAAAAATCCAACAATAGATTCTGGCGAGGATGTGGGAGAAAAAGGAACCCTCATTCACTGCTGGTGGGATTGCAAACTTGTACAACCACTATGGAAAGCAATGTGGAGGCTCCTGAATAGAACGGATATAGAGCTACCAACAGACTCAGCTATCCTTCTACTGGGCACCTACCCCCAAGATTCCTCACTTCAGCACAGAGACATTTGCTCAACCATGTTTAAGCTGCTCAATTCATAATAGCTAAGAATTGGAATCAACCCAAATATCCATCACTGGACATATGGATATCAAAGTCGTGGTACATATACACTATGGAATTCTACTCAGCTGAAAGGAAAAATGACAGAAATAAATTTAAACAAAAGTGGATGGACTTGGAGCAGATCATTCTTAGCGAACACACACAAGAACAGAGTCAAGCACCACATATTCTCCCTCATCTATATGGTTCCTAACCAGGCTAAGCATCAACAGTAAGAAAACCTGTCAGGTGAATTGAGAGACTGAACAAGGGGATGGAAGGAACTGGGAGAGGGAAAGGTGGGATTTACACACCAATCTAAACAAATAATGAATGATACCATAAGTCCTTATTTTCATGCAGTAAGCTCTCAAGGAAGCCATGGGCATCAGCAGGTAAGAGAGGCCCTGAATAGGGTAGGAGGTAGCCTAACCCCAAGACAAATTGCTCTGGCCTGTAACTCCCTATCCCAGTCATTGGTTACTTCCCACAATGAGCTGTTGATTGAAGAGACCCACAGTTCCCCAAAATAAGACAGGCTTATGTCAAAACTCTTGATTACCCACCCCAGGCTAAAGGTAAGACCCTATTGCTAAAGACACCATAGACTGTCATCACACAATCCCAAGAGACCCTGATTAATACCAAATGGTAACCAACCTCCAAATGGTAGGTAGCATGTGTAGTTCTGGAAGGCATTATCCTAGCTGCCAGGGAAATTGGCCAATGATACTCTGAGAAAGCAGAGGTCACTGATAAACAATACTGAATGATGCTATAAGAATGCTGAAGACAATGCTATATAGCAGAGACCAGCAAGCCAAGTGCTCATATGTGGTGCCAAACATAGGTGTGTAATCAACGGGTTGCTAATTGGCTAAGAGATCCGCTCAGTGGTAGATATAACCCTTAACTGGAACTGGGATCCATGGTAAACCCAAATGAGGACCAAGAACCTGGGTTCTAAAACCTCCCACTAACCAGAGATCTACAGAGAGGCTATAATACCTATTAGAATCTTACCAAAATAACAGTCTTACCTCTCCAAGCTACTTTTACAGAATTTTCCTCTCCATCATATTCCAAATATGCCTATGCTTTCCCCCCTCAAATAAATCATATTCTCTTTACATTCACAACTTTTTTGCATTTTCTGTTTTCTGTTCTAGAAAACATATTCCCTCAATTCCTCAACTTTGCATTTAGGATATGAAGCACATACTGATATAAAAATTCAGACACTTTCACAAAAACACGTAGAAAGAAATACTTTAAATTTCACCATTAGATAAAGATGGAGACAATCATATTAAAGAGAATTGAGCCAGTCTCAGAAAGCCAAATATGGTGATTTATCTCATTTGTTGTTCCTAGATTTTATATAGTCATATAAAATCACTTGTGTATGTTTTAAATAAAAATAGAAGTGAAATTGTCTAGGAGAACAAAGGATATTAAAGGGAGAAAATGGGGCACAAAAAGGAGACGTAGGGAGGAGACCAGAGGGAGAGGGGAAAGATATGCTTAATATATATTATACATCTATAAGAAAAATTTTTTAAATAAAATTATAAAATTCTACCACTTAAAAAATTACTATTAATATTTTAGAATACTTTCACATATATCTGTGGAGATAAATGCCATTATATGCTATACATATAATCTCTATAAATAAATTTCAACTTCTAGGTTGAGGAGACGGTTCAATAGTTAAAGACACTTGCTTGCAAAACATGCTAGCCCAGGACTAAAGTAAAATTGATGCAAGCTGTCACATGCATCTGTGATCCTAAAGTGCATATGACAATGGGAGACAGAACCAAAGAGAATCTGAAGCTGGCATGCCAGCTAGTCTGGGGTTCCTTTGCAGTCTGGTATTTTATTTGCAGTGGCAAGAGACCCTGTCTCAAAGAAAGTAGAGCATAGATACCTCAAGTTGTCCCCTGACCTACCCACCCACACACACAAAACGTTTAAAACTTAATTTCAACTTTTTCCATAATTCCTATTTCCTATTTGCTTTAATGTTCAACTCAAATACCACTTCTTATTTAAAAAGAAAAAGAAAAGCATTTCCTCAAAAGTGGCCTTCCAGAGACCTAAAGAGGGTGGGATGAAGCCTAACCCTAATACAGCTGGCTCTGGCTTATAACTCCCAGTGCCAGAAATTGGTTATTGCCCTCATTGAGCTGTTATCAGAGAGACCTAAGTGGTCCCCAAAACAAGACAGGTTTCTGTTAATGCACTTGATTACCTGCCTAAAGTAAAAGATAAAACCATATTGCTGAAGACACCACAGGATGGAAAAACCCCGTTGTAACCTAGAAGGAAGTCAGTTCCCAGACGGTTAGCTCATATAGTGCTGGAAAGCACTTACATGAGCTGCCAGGGTATGAAATAGGCCAACAATGTTTGGAGAAAGCAGGGGACACTGCTAAACAACAGTAACCAGCATAACAAGATGTACACACCTATGCACAGTGGCACTCAAATTAGGTGGGCAATCAAGGGCTCTTTGATTGGCTAAGAGATCCGCTCAGTGGCAAAGAACCCTTAGCTGGAACTAAGATCCAAGCTTGATTTCAATGGAGACTAAGAATCTGGACTCCAAGGGGAAGCATCCCCTAACCATGGGCCTAAAGAGAGGCTATACCCATTATAATCTTGCCAAATTAACAATACTTATCTCATTTAATCTATACTGACCTCATGCTCCTTTGGGAAATTTGTTTTTATTTTTCAGAAGGCAGCAAGAACTGGATGCGGTAGTTTGAATGGATGCCCCCCAATAGATTCAAAAGTTTATTAAAGCTTATAATTTGTCTCCTAGCTCTCTCTCGCGCGCTCTCTCTCCCTCTCCCTCTCTCCCCTCTCCTCTCTCCCTCTCTCTCCCTCTCCCTCTCTCCCCTCTCCTCTCTCCCTCTCTCTCCCTCTCTCTCTCTCTCTCTCTCTCTCTCTCTACTTGGAACTGTGAAAGGGGCCCAACCTCTTTCACCATTATGGAACTTACCATGGATCTATACCTGCAATAAATCTCTTCCTCCTATAACTGTGCCTGGTTTGGAAATACATCCCTGCGGCAAGTGGCTACAACAGTGGAAAATCTAATCCCACCAAGACCAGAAATGATACCACCCCTAACACATCAGCTAGGGCCCAGATGGAAGTAGAAGAGGAAGTGGCAAAATGAGCAAGAGTGCTGCTTCCACAGCAAGCCCACCCCATAACCTGTGCCAACGTGATGAAGATAGGCACCGAGAATACTCAAAACGTCCCAAAGCAGAAATCCAGAGGCTTCTAAGAGCTCAAACAAAGCAGACTTAAAACTCACCCACCACGGCTCAGGGAACTTTTCAGAAGAGAAGGAAAGAATGTAAGAGCCACAGTGGGGGGAGTATCCAGAAGCATTATCTCCGCCCCCCCCAACTTTCTGCTACTTGAACTCCATCCTATGGGGCCTCCCAGCAATTCCACTTGAGGACAGCCCTCAGTGGAAGGGGAGGGCAGGGAGAAGGGAAATGGTGGTACCAATACATTCATTGTTCACATAGTTTTCTACTTATTGAAAAATAAATAAGTGGCCTTCTAGTATCATCCTCAAGTAGCCTATTGTTAATCACACCACTACACTTTATTCATGTACTTATGTCTCTAAAAGAAACTATATTTGTTTACTTGTGTCTTGTTCATCTTTCCAACCCCAGTGGAACACAAATTCCATGAGAGCAAAATGTTACTACT
>PVHP010000244.1:136485-174701 GCA_004024765.1 Zapus hudsonius
GTTTTTCGAGGTAGGGTCTCGCTCTAGCCCAGGCTGGCCTTGAACTCATGGTGATCCTCCTACCTCTGCCTCCGGAGTGCTGGGATTAAAGGCATGCGCCACCACACCCGGCTTTGTATTTTCTGTTTTTGTGAGTGTTTCACGAAGTTTCCCCAGCAAGCCTTCAACTTACCCTGTAACCCAGATAAGCCTTTAACCTGCCCTCCTGCCTCTTGGGCTCTCAAAATAGGTGGCTGAAATTACAGGCCTGAACCAAGAGGCCTGGTTTTAATTCATATTTATAAATTGCAATATCCTAAATTTACATCTTCCTTTGAATTTCTATATGTTTCATACTCATACTTAGCCATCTACTTGATGACTCCAACTGAAAAATTAAAGAGTTTAGTCTCAGTTGTTCCCTACTTAGATGAATGATTGTGCTATCAACTATATATCCCAAGCCACAGACCTGAGTTATACCCTGGATGTAATTCTTCCTCTTCACCCTGAATCGAACCAATCACCAAAGCCTCTTCATATTACTTCAATTCTACTTCCTAAATCTCCAGTCCATTCAATCCATCTGTTCTCCCACCCACCATTCAAATGCAAATCATTCATCATTTCTTCCCTGATCATCTATAATATTATTCTAACTTCCTGCTCAAGAGCCATCCTTATTTACCTCTAATTTATTCTCCATTCTGTGCAAGTTAGAATCCCATGGAAGACACCTATGGAAATGTCTGCGGAGGATATTTCCAGCAAGGTTCAATTCAGGAAGGAAGAAACACTCATACATTCAGAATGCTGGCAGCACCATCTCATGGGCTGAGTTCCCAGACTGAACAAAAAAGTGAAAACAAATGGAATACCAGTATTCATTCATCTCTTGTTTCCTAATGAATGAAATGTGATCAACTGTTTCAAGATCCTGTCACCATACCTACAACCTGAATGAGTCTGAGGTCCTTCCTCTAGGAACTCCAAACAAGACCACAGGCTAGCTGATAGCATGAAATGCATGCCTATGAGACTGATCACATGTGTTTGTATGTGCACGTATGTGTGCATGTGCAGGCTAGAGGTCAACATCAAGTGTCTTCCTCAGTCTTTCTCACTCACTCACTGCCGTGCTCAACATTATGTGGTACTGGGGATGTGAACCCCAGTTCTCATGCTTCTGCAGCAAACACTTAACCCGATGAACCATCTCCCTTAGCCCAATAAATGAGTATTGTTTTAAGCTGCTTAATTTGTGGCAGCAATGGAAAATTTATCAGCAACCTCTTCCTGGACACATACCCCTACTTTAAGATTGGGTTTGGACCCCTGTTAAGCCTCCTATGAGCATTTTGTACTTCTCTTTTGCAACATTAATCATACTAATTAGCGCATTCAGGCTAAGTTGTATAGCTAGTGATTTTGTACTTTTTGTGCACCATGTACTATTATAATCCACAACTGTTATACATAAATGTTTGTTAACTGAATTAAAAAAAAAAACTTGTTATTCAATTGCTTCCCAAAATTCTCAGCCACAATATATCTCCCATGTTAGATTATAAAATATTAAGGACCAAACTACCTTACAGAAATGACTAACAAGGAAAAGAAGAGAGAACGAGGATGAAGTAGATATTAAAAGCCATTTGGACAGTTGTTATTTTGATTTTACAAACCCACACCCATTCATCACTACTCTCTACATCATGCCCAATGGGATTATGGCCATCACAGAGGATCACAAAACATTCCCATATAAAGCCATTATTACAGATAACACTAGGTGCTATTTCTCAGATATGTTGTTTTGAATTATAATAATTGTCATATTATTTAAAAATAGCTTTCAAATGCTGAAATTATCCAAATTTATTGAATGTGAAATTATTATTTTTAATAAAAAGAGAATATATTAAAACCATCTGGTCAGAAAAGGAAAAAGTCAACAAAAAACAACTTACTTACATCAAAGGAAAAGCAAAAAATGGGAGTGTCATGGCAAGTCTTGCTGTAAATTCATCAGGAAGATACCACAAATACACAATTAAACATGTAAACAGATAGAGAACTGAGGAATAGAGAATTAATCTTCCAACCCATAATTTTTGCAGTCTCTGATTTTTTTCCCTAAATTCTTCCAATGCTTGAATTTCCTGTTAAGAGAAAAATATTCCATATTATTAAATCTGACTATTCATTTAAAACTCAAATGTAAAAAAATTAACATGATATATAATTATATAGAACTCTTAAAATTAAATAAAATACTTGAATATTTTAAACAAAGCATATGAGAAGCAAAACAAAAATGAAGTTTAAAATTTATAATGCTATCATAAAAAATCACTTTTTAAAATAAAAAGTACTATTTTAATCTATCAAATTGACAAGCATTAGGAGAATGAAACTGTCATCAGTAAATACATCTGTAGCCTTTAAAAATATGGCAGAAAAAAAGAATAAAAATTAAGACTACCCAAACTACATTCTTTCAGTTTGTTCCCCAGTCCCAATATCCAGAAAATAACCATTTTTTTTAATGATAGAAAATATAAAAGGCTGGAAAATTTTTGCAGACTGGCTGATAAAAATTGCTGCATGGTAGCCTGTAACCTGTTTGATCTTATCTCTTAAATTGATTTACAGCATGTGTAGTTCTAATTTCATTCTAACAGGCTCTATTACTTGATACGGATTTCTTAAATCACAGACTTCTGATTTGTCTGAGATCATGTAACATTAAAGTTCTCAGCCTTAAAAGCCATGGTGGGAGAGATTACCCAGAGACATTACCCCCCTCAGCTACAACATATAAGGGGGGGAGGGCAACATGGCTGCCTCCTGTGCTATCTCCATAACCCCTTACCACATGGATGGATCCAGTGTGCCCACCGGGGAGGATACCCAGTGGATTGGGGATAGGGAGGAGGGAAATAGGAATACCAACACAATATTTACTCATACGGAGTACCTAATTTTGGACAATAAAGATTTTTTAAAAAGTTCTCAGTCTTACTTTATATCATCTTTAAATACCCTTACTACATCTGACCTCCAAAATAAATTTACTAAAATAAACTTATTAACACCTAATGAATTAAAATATTTCAGAGCCAAAGAACATACCTTATCTATACTTTCTAGAACTTCTACTGTTGATGGTTTTGTCTGTTGTAGAAATAGAAATAAGAACATTAAAACTGAAAGCTTAGAAACACTGATTTAATCATAAAAAGCATTTTAATTCAAAATTAGGTTTACCAAATATTATCAAGCTGTCTTCTTGTTAAATTGTAACTAAGATTTAAGTGAAAAACTGTAATTACAAACAGAACTAAGATTTCTTATTTTATTTTTATTTTTTTTTTGCTTTTTTGAGGTAGGGTCTCGCTCTAGCCCAGGCTGACCAGGAACTCACTACATAGTCTGTTTCTGGGTGGCCTTGATCTCAGGGTAATACTCCTACCTCAGCCTCCCTACCATGCCCAGCTAGAACTAAGATTTTCTTAAATAAATCTTTTCCTAAAACTTTTTATCTTTAGAGTGACTTTCAGCTATGAAAGTTCCATTTTTATAAACATTTTTAGCCTCAACAGAACATACTTTATAGAGAAACAAATTTTCCACCAAGAAAACTTTTCTTGTTAGTCAAAAGAATTAACATACCAAAATATTCATAGACTAAAGATGGTTCTAATTCACTATTGCTAAAATTTTACCTACATTCATTCTGAATTTTTTTAAATATTTGTTTTTATTCATAAGCAGAAAGACAGAGAAAGCAAACTCCAGATGCATGTACAACTTTGTGCATTTGGCTGTAGAATACTGGGGAATTGAACCCGGACTACTAGGTTTTGCAAGTAAAAGCCTTTAACACCTGAGCCATCTCTCCAGCTCCATTCTAAATTCTTAGGTTGCATGCTTTTTATGAAGATCAGATTTTTTAAAAATTATTTATTTGCAAGCAAAGAGATAGAGAGGAGAGAGAGAAGAGAATGGATGTGCCAGTACATCTGGCTTTATGTGGGTACTGGGGAATGGAACTCAGATCCTGGAGCATTGCAGGAAAGCACCTTAACCACTAAGCAATCTTTCCAACCCAACCCTGAAGATCAGATTTTTTTTTTTTTTTTTTTTGGTTTTTTAAGGTAGGGTCTTCGCTCTAGCCCAGACTGACCTGGAGTTCACTATGCAGTCTCAGGCTGGCCTCAAACTCACTGGCAATCCTCCTACCTCTGCCTCCAGAGTGCTGGGATTAAAGGCATGTGCCACCACACCGACAGAAGATCAGATTTTTACAAAGAATATTTTATTGTGGCAAGGTTTATTTGCAAAAATAATTTTTAAACCACCTAAAATAAACACCAGCCAAAATTGCTCATAAAGCAATTGAGAAAATATTTACTGATTAACACTCAATCTAAGACAGAGTAACAAATATCAATTTATTCTAGTTCCCATGAGTTGAACCATGAAATTGCCATTTTATATGTCTAAGGAGAATGACAATTTTATATGACTCAACCAAATAAAATACAAAGGAAAATTAGACAAATTTGGCCCTCAAGCAGAACTGTCATAAGATTTTAAAGAAGGAGGTTCATTTCATTCATATGTGGAATAAAAATGTTGATCTCATAGATACAAAAAGAATGGAAATCCTAGAGTCTAGGGAAATGGGTGGTAGAGGGTTGGAGAGCAGTGTAGGGGGTAAAAGAATACAAAATTATAGGTAGATAAAAAGAATAAATTCTACAGAACTATAAAGCATGGTGACAACAGGAAATGATATACTATAGCCTTGAAAAATAATGAAGTATTCTCACCACATAAATGATAACCATTTGTGCTAATGCATGTTAACTAACTAGATATAATCACTGTACAATATGTATATGCTACAAAGCATCATGTTGCATACAATAAATATATGCAATTTTAGCTGTTGATTTTAAAAAATAAGTTAATTTTTAAAAGAAAACTAAAGTTTAAAAAGAGATCAGTGTCAACATAACAATCTAAAACAGAAATTCTAATGATTAAAAAACTAAGTTATACGTCATGTATTGCTAGACTGCATTATTATGGTAACAATAGAGAAATAATCTATTTGTCCTAAACTACATTATCTCCTCTTATATTAGAGAAGACAATTTATCAATATAATTTGTATTCTCTACCTCTAAATATGAGATGTTTCCCTTAAAGCTTATCCAATAAAATCAAACTACAGTTCTAATTCCTCTAAGCATATTCTGTAATTCCTAAAAGCATATTTAATGTGACCTCAGTAAATATATGTGACAAGCTTGTAAAAAGGTATTCTTTAAAAATCCTTAGTATAGGACATTTAATTGCAATTAAATTTGGGATATATCAGTATGAGATGGAAACAAATAACTATTTACATATAAGTATATAAAAATCAATCATAAATCAAAGTGAAATAATTCTGTTAGAGACACAGTAGATACCTATGGAATAAATAGAACTGCTAAGATAATGTCCAAAGTAAAAAGTAATCTCAGAAAAGAATGAAAAAAAGAAATTAAATAGCATTATAAATTAAATAGATATCAAACTACACTGAAGGCTATATATATCACAAAGAACCTTTCACAAATGGCTTTTATGTTATACTTAACTATTAAAAAAATTTTCTCTTACCCTCCATCGAGAAAATAATCCGCCCATCTTTTATTTGTAGCAATTTTGCACAATGATAAATATCATGAGTTGTCCAAAGGAAGTCACAGCTAGAAATAAAGCAATTATTTGAAATAAAGTTAAACACATAGCATACTCACTATAAAATTTAGATATACTACCTAAAAATACTTTCAAATGTTAACCAGCCTCCACGTACGTGAAATTTGAATTCAAATAGTCATTGGTATAGATAGAATTCACCTTTTTAAAAAACTTTCTTCAAAGCAAGGACATATTTAAATGTAAAAATAGAGCTGGAAAAGTTTTTAAATGGCAAAGTATTTTGAAGTGTATGTATGACTGAAGTATTTCTATCCTTTAGTTTACCTATATTGATCATGTAATAAAAGTATGACTATATTACCTTCATTCTATATCAAACCATTTTTATTATTCAGCTGTCTCAAAACTAAACTAGTGGGCTGGAAAGATGGCTCAGTGGTTAAGGCACTGGCCTCCAGTGCCTAAGGCCCCGGGTTCAATTTCCCAGGACCCACATAAGCCAGATCCACAAGGTGGTGGCCCAGGTTCGCTCTCTCTCTCTCTCTCTCTCTCTCTCTCTCTCTCTCATCTGTCTGCTTGAAAATGAATAAATAAAATATTTTTTTAAAAAACTAAACTAGTTATTTGGAACTAAAAATGTTTTATAATGCTCAAAGTAGTATCACCTTACAAGTAATCATGTAAAGCCAATTAGATTTTGAATAAGAAACTAAGAGCTACAAGGCTATCTGTGACCTTGAAAAAAAATACCCTTCAATGATATTGTTGTCATTGTGTGTGTAAGTAAATTAGAGTTATAATTTCTCAAAGGACAGCCTTTATTACTATCACCTTGGAAGAACATGAAATAAGAGGTTTTGTGACTTCTTCAATAGCATATAAGAAACATAGCCAGAAGTCTATCCTAAGACTTATGAGCACTGTTCATAAACACTGCAGTTCAATACCCCAAATAAACATCTGTGAAATTCTAAGATCCTCAAGCTAGTTGACCTGTATGTCAGCTAAATTTAATGTCCCCCTTCTTTAACTGTTCATCCATGATTCTCAAATGTTGTATAATATTCAGCAATGTTAAATTCTAAATCAATTTACTAATCAATAATAACAATTTTTATTGTTTTAGGTTGAAATGGCACACATATACTTTCAAAGAGATATATTTTACTAGATTACAGGTATATACTTGCTAATGTGTAAAACTATACACATATAAACACATAATTATCACAGACATATTTACTATATTTTTAACTAGAAATACAATCACAAAATAATTATCAGTATCAAATAAGAATTGTACCTCAAAAACCAAAAAAGAATGGTTATACTATTTATATGTTGAAATTAGCATAAGGCATACCTACATTTAAGGGTTTCTTAGGAAAGAAATGAAGAGCTTAATTATAAAATACTTTCACTTATGAAGTAATTTTTAAGGAAATACCTATAATCTCTTCTAAAAATAGAATGCAAATGTAATGAGTTTTATAAGCCACAAATTGCAAGCTAAATATCATCAATCCTTCAATATTAGCTCAGTATCTTTAATTTCTAAAATGTGATTGTGGTATATTCCAGAAATTCTGATGAACAAATGTATGTCTGTCCAAGTGAAAATATTAAATCTTAAAACTGTTTTAAGATGTTAAAAATAATCACCAAGAAAGGATAACAGAGATTCAGAGAGACCAATTAACTTGGTATTCTCAAAGTGTGTCTCATCCAACTATTTTGGAATTAGTTTATGGTATCTAATACAGTGCTTAATCTGCAATTGGACTACCAGTTTGATTTCTAAAAGAATTATATACCTCCATATCAAGTTTGTAGCCAGGTTTGTTTTGGCTTTTTTGAGTAAAGATCTCCACAGGCTAGCCTCAAACTCCACCTTCCTGCCTCAGTCCCCTGAGTGCTGGGGATTACAAACCTGTGCAACCAGGCCCAGCTTACCCTGCGCCTGGTTTACATTGACTTTTCGCTGTTTCAAATTAATAACAACATCAGTTAAACATATAGCACTTTATCTCTACCAGGCCCTTACACAAATGTTTCAAATGAATTTTATCATTTAGATACTATTCTTCCATTTTATATACTAAAACCCTAAGCCTAGGGAAATAAATCACTAAGCTCCAATGATACTAGGTAGCAAGGCCAGGTATAGCACTATAGTTTTGATTTTTTTTCAGGGCAGCCAGTTATTCCCAACAATATACAATCAGGAATTAATGCTACTCTATATAGCTTAGATTAAAATATCTATATATAAATAGGGCCTGGTTATAGGCTAGAAATAGACCACATTCTCCAGTACCATAAAAAGATATATGGAAGTATTTCTAACCTTCTCAAATAGTTTTGATAACAGAACTACTGATAAACAGGAAACAGTAATAGTGCAATGTATCTGGTAGCCAAATTCCTTTATCTGATTAAATATGAACGCTTAAATATGCATGAAAGGGTAACTCTCCAAAGTTATCTAACTCCAGTTAGAAGTACAAGTTTGAAAGCACAGCCTTTATTACATATTACTTTTTAAATGAGTATTTCAGATATATGCATATCACAATAAATGCTTATTTTGACATCAATAATGAATATAACCGTGTTACAGAAACAAACTACCCACTTAGCTTTTAAATTTATTCACTGAAACAATATTAAAGTGATAGTAATTAAATCCATATGAATAGTCACAAAATCATATTCATAAACAATTCTCATTATTTCAGCCATTTTTCTATCAAATTCTGATATTAAATGAACTGATTTACTACAATGCACATGTCATGGTAGTTTCCACCAGATGTGAAAGCACAACAAAATTAAATAATGAAGTACTTTCTACAGTTTTATGTTCATGTTTCTATTTTCAACCACTGGGTCCTCTTCTTTCCACCCAAATATCTTTAACTCCAATTCTGGTGGCTCATCATAATAGGCAAGTAAATTACTTAGCCTCTCTTATTTCTCATCTACAAAAGAGTTAAGATTCATTATTCTAAGCTATTTACATCATTTCGAGATATATGGTGATTATCCAATACAAATTAGTTGGTTCTATTGCTGTAGTCATTGCCACTTTATCACTTTCTTTAAATACTTAGAAAATGCATGGAAACAAAGTAACCCTAGCATTTCCTTCTGAAGCATAAATCAATTCACTTGTGCTTGATTGGCCAAATGGCTCTACCTGTGTCTTGTCCCCAACAATTCTTCCATGAACAGTATGGATGGAGTCTTTCCAACTCTGATTCAATGGTATCAACATGGCATTAAAGGCTGAATGCATTTTAATGTGTTTTTCAATAAGCCTATCATATTACTTGAATGTTTACTACTGTTAACTCAGACAGTAGGTTTGGATGTCAGAATTTAAAATTTTAAGAATGTTTTCCTTGAATTTTCAGCTCACTTCAAAACACATTAAAACAATGAAATAAATGTAGCTCAACCATATATTCTAGCTTATGATCTTGGACAAATAATACTCTGAGCCTCAGTTTTGTAAAATGGTGAAAATATACTTCATAGAACTGTATGAATTAAATGAAATTATGTATCACGTGGCAGTGTTCAACACATAGTAAACGTTTAAAATTGCTTATTGCTAATATCAGAAAACAACTTAGTACTCAAGTAGAGCACATTTCTAACTTTTTATAGTCAGGCCTTTAATTTAAATTAAAAAATACAACAATTTTGTGCTTTTACTGAAATTGCATTGTTCCCATTCATTCTAACATGAAAAAAATAAAGCAAAATATTACGAAAGCATTTCCCATTACAACAACCTTGTAGGCCTAAGGAGAAAATAGCAAAGCAAGTTTAGTTTTGTGTTTAACTTATTGTGGTAGTTTGAATAATGTCCCCCCAAAAGAATTAAAGATTTATTAAAATTGTAAATTGTCTCCAGCCAGTTCTGGCTAGAGGAAGTATGTCACCTTGGCCAGATCCTAGGGTTCAGCCCTAAGGTATTTCTGGGGTGGGTCTGGAATTCTAGCTATACATAAGCAAAAAAGCAGTCTGAGCTCAAGCCTGGAGTTCCTCTTGTTAATCAGGTGGAGTGTGCTTGCTTCTTCTGGAGGTGTTGCCTCTCAGCTCTGCTTGCTTCTGTGAAAGGGGGCTAGCCTTTTCCTTAACTTCCCCTGAATTTGTTCAATAAATACTTTTCCTCCCCATAACTGTGCCTGGTTTGGAGACTCATCCCAGCGGTGTGACTGACTACACACTTATCAAGTTCCAAATTTAAATACAAACTAGTCATCTTCAACAGCCCCTCTACAGCATTGTGTGTACAATTTAAGAATGTCATTTGTTTGAAAACTTTCAAATGTTCTATTTGATAAGGCAATTCTGGAGTATCTTAAACTACATTTACAGCCCAAAATTAAATGAAAAAAAAATGTACCTCCAAAAGCACTTTTACTATGTGGTGATTAAGTGTTTGCTGTCATAAGTTGATTTTCATTAATTACATACTTTCACGAAAATGATTAGACTTTGACAGCCATACAACCATCACCCTACATTCTCCTTTAAGTCAGTACATAAACACTGGATATGTATTAGAATTAGTAAGCTAACCTCAATAGATGACAAGGAACTTTAAAATTCTAAGCTTAAATGCATCATTTTAAAGAAAATACAAAATCAAAATCAAGTTGGTTCTCCTAAGGCGGCAATAGAGGACTAAGGATTGCCCCCCCCCCAAGGCCAGCTGGAACACTACTTGAACTCAGCTTACATCCACCCCTGCTGCAATGACTTAGGTCACAGATCAGAACCACGCGGGAAAGCGGAACGTGGAAACTCGGGAGCCACAGCGTGTTGACTGCGGCGAGCGCGCAGCCAGCGCCCGGCCCGCCCTCCCGCCCTCTCCCGCCGCGGGAACCACGTCCACCTGCAGCCCGCGCACTCGGGATGCTCGGCGCCGGACGCCCCTCCACCTCCGCCGGCCGCCGGTCCCCGGGCCAGGACAAAGGCGGTGGCGCGGCACCCACGCCCACACGCGGGCCGCCGCCTGACACTGACGGTTTCCCGTCCTCCGTCCTGTCCCGGTCCGGCTCGCACGACTCCGAGCAGCGGGGGTCGGGGAAGGGCTGTTGGCGAGCTGCGGGCTCGTCTCCACGAAGGTGGGCCGAGAGCCCGGCGCTAGCCGAATCCCCGGGGAGCGGGCCTGTGGCACCCCAGGCCGCTCGGGCCACGGCGCGGGGACCAGGCAGCCGCCTCCCGCTCGGAGCGTAGACGAGGGGCGCGGGGCGGAGGCCCCAGCGCTCGGGTCTCTTCCAGGGCCGAGCCCGCCCGCCGCCCGCCGCCCGCCCTCCATTCCCCTCCCCTCCGCTCCCTCCAGCGTTCTACCTGCGCCAAGAGGGCGCGGCGCGGCCCCGCGTCCGCCGCTGCCCGCCGGTGCCGGCCGCCACCGCGCACACTGCCTCCGGAGCAGGCGGCCGCGGCCACTGACAGAGCGCAGGGCCCGGCCAGCGCCTTCCCATCAAACCCCGCGCTCCCGCCAGGAGCCAATGGGCGCCGCTCCCTCGTCACGTGACCCGGGGGGGGCGGGCCGTTGGGCTGAGCGCGGCGCTCGGCCTGAGGACGCGGGTCGTGCGGCTTCCGTGGCCCCGGCGTGGGCTGCAGGGGGTCTCGTCCCAGCCGCCGTAACTCCGGCCGCGCGGAGCCGCACGCTCATCTCACTTCTCCACCTCCTTTGGAGGAAGCCCGCGGGGAAGTCCGGCCGCGGTCCCAGAGCCGGGCGGGAGGACCCAGGGTGGAGAGGAGCCTACCTGGAACCTGGCCCGGGCCGCTCTCATCGTTAACTCTTCCTAGCTCCGGAGCCCGCGTCCCGGCGGAGCCGGTGGGCTTGCAGACCCGACACAGCCGAGCTCACACCCAGGAGGATTTGAGGTTGCTATCCCTGTGCACGTCAAAAAGAGCCCTTTGATGACTGGGCGCTTACCTCACCTGGGCGAGGTGAGCTTCAGGTGCAAAGGGATGGTGATTTTACACCTGTGTGTAACTACAAACTTACCCTCAGTACTTTATCCACGGGCCTGATAGCTGCCACACACACACCCCAAAATTAAGGGGATGTATTTGACTCAGGTTTGAAACACTGCCTAGTCACCTGGGAAAGACAAGTAATAACAAATGACACGAAGGAAGAGAGAGGGAAAAAAAACAACTAGAGATGAGCACAAGTAACATGGAGTCGCCTGTAAGGAAGCCAGCAGAGGCTTTTATCATGTTTTATCCTGTGTGCAAACATTTTTATGGGCTTTTTTTAACCTAAACAGAACAGGAAAAAAATGTTTTTCACTCCAGCTAATGTTTTTTTCCTCTTAATTGAACCATCAAAACCTATTGTAAAAGAGGTTTACAGAAACATGATAGGGAGACAGAAAAGAGCTAGCTGGGTAAAAAATTCCCAAAACCTAATGCTGAGACAAAGCGTCCCCAGGGGAATCACTCTAGAAGAAAGGTCCGACCTGGCCAGGGATGAAAGAGAAGCATGAACTCTTAAAACTTACCAACAACCTTTCAAGGTAAGTATCATTCTTCAGAAGAGGAAACTGAAACTAGACATGTACATCATTATCTCTGTATATCCTATAGCTCCGTGGTGGTTCCCTTGTCTAGTATGTGCAAGGACCCGGGTTTCCATCTCCAGTGCCACGAACAAAGTGGGCAAGGTAAAAGAAGTAAAAGTTTGTCAAATAATGGGAAAAAAAAGACAAGCAGAAAATCTAATAACCTATGGGTGATTCCAAACATTTGTGGGCACAGCCCTATACTAAGTACTAAGGAGACATAACAGCTCTCTCCTAAAGCATCTTACAAGAGTGGGAGCTATCTCCGAAAGCTAACAAAATGCAGAGCAAATAAATGCTAAAGGAAAAATTAATGTTCAGGGTTTTAAAAAATAAAACTACCACAGCCAAGGAGGATGTGGGAAGACTAATGGAGGAGCTGCTTTAGCGGAAGTCAGTTGTTAAGCACGATGCCCTACTAAGCCTAAAATTGTTCTAAGATAGAAATCCAGAAAATACTTTGCGAGAGAAAACTACTCAAGACAATGAAATCCTCATTCAACAAAAATGTTTAATTTGTTGAGGTGCTATGAAAATTTACAGGGAAGGAATTCACTGATCTCAGAGATGACAGGAGTAGCTTTCTTAAAAAAAAATTTTAAAGTCACACTCAAATTGAGATTGAAAGGATAAGAAACTGAAGAAAGGCCGGAGGGAAGCAGGGAATATCATATTTAAAGGCTTTTTGTCTGGTGTGGACATTGCAAGCCTACAGGACTAAAAGGAGGCCATTGTGACTGAAGCATAAATTGTAGAGAGAAAAAGAGAGTGCTATTGTGTGAATCTGACACCACACAAGACAGGGTTTCATTGACCTTATTTTTTTTTAATCCTTAAGAATAAAAGGTAGCAGCAGATCTGGCATAACCAGATCTATATCTTAAAAAAGTGAAAGTCATTCCCGCTGCACAAGCATAGCCAGTTACAATATCTGAATGATAGGTGATGTTGGACACAGTTCAAGAGAATTAGGCTAAGAGCAAAGAAATGGAGAAAGTAGGTGTTATAGTCAGCCACACAGTGCTATGAACCTCCAAACCAAGCACAGTTTATGGGAGGAAAAAATGTTGTCATAGCCACATGCTGCTGGTATGAATCTCCAAACCAGGCACAGTTTGGGGGAGGAAAGTATTTATTGAAACTACAGATTGAGGGGAGGTTCTGTAACAGCAAAAGAGGCTGGCCC
Source organism: Zapus hudsonius (assembly GCA_004024765.1). Taxonomy (NCBI): domain Eukaryota; kingdom Metazoa; phylum Chordata; class Mammalia; order Rodentia; family Dipodidae; genus Zapus; species Zapus hudsonius. Next base: position 149,968 of record PVHP010000244.1, read on the forward strand.
TCTTTCACAGTTCTAAGCAGAGAGAGAAACCCATCACCAACACCACACACACAGAACAGCAAACAGGCAGGAGGGCCAAGGAGAGAATTTCTTCCCCTTTATATAGCCTTAGTGTGGGGTCTTACAACCCTTCCCCAGACTTACTGGCTTCCTGAGTCTCTGTAATTTCCTTCCTGCATTGCTCACACAGGAAAGGATGTTTACTTCTAGCTTCTTTGAGCTTCTTTACATCTTGCCCCCTACTGAGAGGCTGCCTTCCTATAAACCTCAGAGACCTACCCAAGATAATTAAAAATATCAAGTTGATGACAAAACCTAACCATCACAGATTTAAGCTACAGATCCAGGGGAAGTTCCTTAATGGTGAAAGAGACTGGGCCCTTTTCACAGGTCCAAGCACAGAGACCAACACCAACACCTATAAAGCAAGCAAGTACACTCACACTGCAAAACACAGCAGGGAACTCCAGGCTTGAGCTCAAACTACTCTTTACATATCTATGGCTAGAATTCCAGATCCAACCCAGAAACACCTGGGGCTGGAGCCCAGGATCCAGCCAGACCTAGGTGACACCTCCTTCAGCCAGGAGACCAAAGACAAATTATAAGTTTTAATAAACTCTTGAATCTATTTGGGGCATCCATTTGTGACAGGGTGACTGGGACCCAAAGATAACCAGGAGTGTCCTTAAACTTGTATTTTCCAACAGGCCCCAATTATCTCATGCCTGACCCCCCTTCCCTTGAGTGGGAGGTGTCTCTTACTAAAGTTCAAACATAATCCTGAAACTGATTGGTCAAAGACCAACCACCTATCTCTCTGACTTAGCCCAGGGATATAGTCACCTGGGACAGGAAGTTTGTCTTTTTTTTCCTCGTGGCTCACCTGCAGAAAGACATCCGACTCTCCAGGCCTAGGTAAGACACCCCTCACCACAGCCAGAGCAGGTTCTTTCCCATGTGAACCTTTTTTTTCTTCATTTTTCTTTCCTTCCCTTGCTGAGCTGGCCAGCACAGATTTTATAGTTATGTGGCTAAAACCTCCCCCACATGTGTTCTCCTCACTAATGGCTGGAGATCTCTGTAACTTCTCATTTCTTTTTAAATAAAGTCTCCCACTATACTTTATCCTCTGGTGGCCTATAATTTTAATTCTTTAATTTTATAGAACAAGAATCTGGATACTCTTAAGGTGCATTGGAATGAGCTGGGAACCCCAACTGGCTGGGAACCCCAACTCTCCCATTACACATTCAAACTTCCACAGTAGGGGAAATGGAACAAATTTAGGAAGTGAAATGGAAGGTATAGGTGATAGTGAAGTAGAAATACCCTATCCCAAAGAAAGACAAAGCCATGCCAACTAGGAGAGTGGAGATTTAGTTTACACTAGCGGGCCATATATAGGTCACCCCCAAAGAGGCATTGGCCCAAACCCCAGTTGTCAGGGATTTTTATAGTTCAGTTACAGAGATGTGCACAGGACAGTAAGCATGGCAAGTTAAGTCAAAAGATGCACTTAGCTGTAACAAGCAGAGGTCTAACCAAAAGTTTACAACGGTTTCTGGGAAACACAGATAAGCCCCCCCCCCCAGACATAAAGGAGGGCAGCAGACATTCCTTTCTTATCTTGCCTCCTCTCCTTCCTCTCTTTCTTGTCCAAAGCTTTCTGTAGTCACATACCCCCAAACAGTTGCCTCCCTTTTCCAGTAAATTTCAAAGCTCTTGTAATCCCTTACAGCATGATGTGTGATTCCAGTACTCTTGAGGCTGATTCAGGAAGCTCAGAAGTTGAAGGCCATCTGTGGCTATCAGAGGCCTACAGAATGTAAAACAAAAATTTACAATGAGTTCCTGCAAACTGCAATAAATTATAAGGAAGGGGATAACAGTAGCCATGCTCTCATTTTTTTTAAATCTTGTCTAAAACTTGCTAGGTCAAAATTCTCGCTATGTTCACAGTCTGTTTGACTCTGTCCAGTAGTAATTTTTTCATATTTCAGTAGTTTTCTCTAATAGATTCAGATATGGTGAGATGGGAACAAGATTGAATGAGGAGAGAACCCATTGGGTAAAGATCTTTCCATGCAAGTATGAGGTCCTGAGTTCAATCCCCAGTACCCACTTTAAATGCTGAGCATGATGACACTTACCTGTAATTCCTGGGGCTCACTTTCTAGCCAGTCTAACCTAATTGATAAGCCCCAAACCAATGAGAGACCCTACTTCAAAAGAAGTGGATAGCATTATTCCTGAGGACAACACTAGATTATCCTTTGGTCTACACACACACACACACACACACACACACACACACACACACACACACTAATTTTTTTTTTAATATTGAAGGGAAAAGGAATTAGAAATGACTTGGAATTTCCAGTGGACCCAGTGGATAAATACCAAAGCCATCACTGAGATATGAGAACACAAGGAAAGAGACAGATTTAAGGGAAAATGGTTGTTTCACCTTGAACACAGAGTTTAAGATGTTTTATGACTTCCATGGGAAGGGTAAACAGTTGGTGTGGCACAAAAAACAGTCTGAGCTATACAAAAAGAAAAATGTAAAAAAAAAAGAAAATGTGTTAGAGTTTACAATTTTTCCTTTTCTGAATGGTACTTACTTTTTCCAAATCCAGATATCTTGATCATAAAGAATGTTGTTTTTACATTTAGAAGAACAGAAAATAAAAAGTGGAAGTCTCTGGAGCAGTTTCCAAGACTTCCTTGAGGATCACCTGGGGCCTTTTCTAAAATTCCAAATTCTCAGGCTCCTCTTCTAGAGATGTGTGGCCTAGAATTTGGATTTGTAGCAAGTGTCACTGTTGATTCTTCTTATCACCAAGTTTGTCTGGGCGGTGGTACTCCAGTGAAAAAGAATTGGTATCATATTAAACCAGAAAAGAAGATAGTATTATACCAGATGGTCCAGGGCTGTGCCTTTCATCATAAGACAAGGTGCCTTGACCCTCCACAGAAGGCAGCTCTGAGGAAAGTGGGTATCCTTTGCTGGATGTGTACTCTAGTTAACAGCAGACAATCCTTGCAGGCTATATTGACGACAGTTTTCTTGGCTTTAGCCCAGGTCTCACCACTGAAATGGCACTCAGCCCACTTAACCTTTTTGTACAACTCCCATCAAGGCCCATGCTTTCCTCCTTAACCTTGAAGTTTTATTCAGTGTGATGATCCAACATCTTGTCTTTCCACTTTCTACTCTTCCATTCAGCCCTTCTCACTGTCCAGGACTGGGAGGAAAATGTTAAATGCTGTTTTAATCTTGGAAATATGTTTAAAATTGACCTGTGTCAGGAAGAATTGTTTTTTTCTTGGTCATTTTCCTCTATCACTTGTTTTGGGCTCTGCATAGTAAACTGAAAAAAAATAACAGATTAGTAAATTTAACAAAACTTTGATTATAAATGTATACAGAGAGAGGCAGAGATAGAAATTCATAAATAAGTGTGACTCAGGTGGTTACAATTTAGAGTTTATACAACTCACTAATATGGTATAGAGACAGAGGGGTGCTTCTGGAAAAACAAACAACATTTTCAAAGAAGTGTGGCAAAGTCATTTATAAGGAGGAAAGTAATTTTTTTAGAAAGACAAATGGACTCTTAGGAAAATAGATTGAACATAAGATAGCCTGATTTCTCTATGTCCTAAAACCACACTATGTGGGGTCTTTAGCTCTAAGATCTTACCATCTAGTTTTGATGGGAAACCAAAAGTAGTACCAATAGTCTGTAATATTTTGGAGACCTTGGTGTAACGAACAGGAAAGTTGGAGTTCCTTGCTAGTTCCAATGAACTTTAAAATTTAAAAGTACACGTATTCTTGTCATATAAAATTAAAGAATTAAAATTATAAACCACCAGAGGATAAGGTATAGTGGAGGCTTTATTTAAGAGGAGGAAAGGAGAAGCTACAGAGATCTCCAGGCACTAGTGAGGAGAGCACATACTAGGCACATGGCTGTGAAACCAGGAGATTTGTGCTGGCCAGCCAAGCAAGACAAAGAAGGGAATGTATAAGAGGGCTCCCGTCATGAGGGGGGAAAAGGTTCATGTGGGAAAGAAGCCCCAGCCCACTCACCACAGCTGAGGCCTTACCTAAACCTGGAGATTTCATGTATCTCTGCTGGCCAGCCATGAGAGGGAAAAAGGAACCAGCCCTTCCTTCTTCAGGTAATTATATCCTCTGGTCCAGATGAGCCAGAGAGACAGCTGTTTGGCCTGTCTTTGACCAATCAGTTTCAGTAAGAGACACCTCCCACTCAAGGGAAAGGGTAGGGTAAGGCAAGAGATAAGTGAAGCCTTCAAAGGCAAGTCCAAGGACACTGTTAGTTACCTTGTGGGGTCCCAATCACTCTAACCTGTCACATGGGGGTCTTCATGACCCACAGCTCATACGAAAATATCCCACCTCCAGCACTGAAATTTTTGTTTAATATCCTATGCCTTCTAGGAGCAGCTTTATCCACCCATGCAGGAAGTCTCTGCTAAGCTTTTGATTATTATATTTTAATTAACTTACAAAATAGCAGGTTTCCTTATGGCAACATTTCTCTGCCTTCAACACTGGAAAGTGTCTTCTGCCTTTCAGTGTTTCTGATGAGAACTTTCAAGTCATTCAAATTGTTTACCCCACTAGTAAACTTAGCAATTTACAGCATTGTTTAATTATTGCTCAACTTCAAAGGGTACTTTTTATCTTTGCTTTTCATCAGTCTGGTTACAACCTGTCTCAGATTTCTGTGAATTTGTCTTATTTGGATTCACCAAGATTCTTAAATCTGAAATTTTATTTCTTTCTCTAATTATGGTATTTTTCAGCCCTAAACATTCTATTTAATTGTGTTTTTGTATTTTCTAATTCTCTGTCTTAAAAAACAATCTTTCCCCTTTACTTCAAGGATAATTACCTTTACTACGTGGAGCACAGTTCTTTTTTTATTGTCCATAATGAGTTACATTATTTAGTGGGCCAACAATGAGTTGTTATCCCCAATTCCTCAATGCCCCCCATCCCCATCCCCAGTCAGCTGGATATCCTCCTCTGTGGGCCGTCTGGATTAGTCCTTGTGGCAGGGGACGAGGAGTCATCCCAGTTCTCCTGGCCCAAGTGTGTTGTTACTGAGAGGTGTCATGCCTCTGGATAGTCTCCCCCACCATGGCTCTCACAATCTTTCCACCCCCTCTTCCACTCAGTTCCCTGAGTTGTGGTGGATGAGTATTAAGGCTGCTTTAATGTTGTGAGTTTAGGGGGTTTTGTGTCAAAAATCATTGGTTTCTGTCTCACTGGCTTATCCTGTGTTGATCGAATGGCTGTGGCTGTGGGTCCCTTGTTCATCCCGTCATTCTATGCGGGGCTCCATATGGAGCCTCGTGAAGCACAGTTCTAATAGTTGCCTTCAAGGTTGTGTCTAATAATTCAAGGGTGGAGGCTGTTTCCTGTTATTTGTCTTTTTCATTTTTGTGAAATGGTCACGGTATTAGTCAGGGTTCTCTAGAGGAAACAGAGTTGATAGAATGGATTATAATAAAAGGGAATTTATTGGGATAGTTTTCGACAGTCCAATAGTAGCAGTCTGTAGGCCCACAGGTAAGGAACCAGTATCTGTTGAGTCAGAGTAGATGGATGACTCAGCAGTCCCAATCCAGCCCAGAAGGCCTGATGAATCCCTGGGGAGCGGCTGCTCTTCAGTCCAATATGTGAGGCCGAGGAAACTGGCTTCCGATGTCCAGGAAGGGTGAGCAGGATGCGAGTGCAAGTCATGAACAAGCACCAGCAGCCGGGGGAGGAAGGAAGAACATCCCCTTCCCCTAAGCTTCCTTATATTAGTCTCCTTCTGGAAAGCCCACCCAAGATTACTATGGATTAGCTCAAATTGACAAACTTAACCATCACAGTCACATTTTCCTGATTCAGTGTTATTCAAGTAATTTTAGATTTGTCCTGGGCATTTTAAATATTCTATTTAGATTTTGGAGTTTATTAAAATTTTCAGGTAACTATGGTTTTCTTTTGCACATGCGTAGTCATGAATTTGATCTCTCTAAAAAAAAAAAGTTTGGTTTTTTGTTCCCAACTTATGGAAGGTAGCCCCTAGAATCTAAATCCTTAAAACTTTCCTAGTGATAGAACTGTCTTTGTTACTCATGGTTAGGATCAGGTAGCCTACATAGTAAGTCTCTCCCAAAAAAATCTCAATCTCTGAACACCAAAGCTACAAGGAGCTTCTCTAGGTTTAGAACACACTGTGAAAATTGTGTGTGCTCACGCATGCACGCGCGAGCACACACACACACACACACACACACACAGATGCTGATACAAGAAAAAAAAAAGAAGAAGAACCTGAGAAAAATGAAAGCTTCATGTCTGGAACGCTGCTAGATGCTCTATGCATCCCTTTGTTCAATTGGTTGTAATACATCTTTTTTCCTTATTGGAAACCGTATCTTCTAGCACGAGATCTTCAAACCCTTCTAGTGAATTATCAAACTGATTTTGGGAAGCCTCTGAACTTGAATTTAGTTTCAAAAGGTTTGAATAAATCTGGCAGTCTGGAAGATTGTGGCTTCAAACCTCATAGTTTGGCTGATTTCTCAAAGTTGGATTGATTAGCATTCATCCACCTGTTTAAATTCAGAACATGCATTTAATCTCTGCTGTAGGTAAAGTCTCTGATATTTAAGGGGGTTGTTTCATTTTGTTCTATGTTCTGTTTTGTGTGTGTGTGTGTGTGTGTGTGTGTGTGTGTGTGTGTGTGTGTGTGCACGCTAGGTTTTTGTGTTTGTCTCATGTTCCTCTTTAGGATTAGCCTGATTTTGGAGATTTAAAGTTCAGTTCTCAGAGCCTTTGCTAGGTAGCTTTGGATCATGTGTAACTTGGGGGGTGAGACCTGCATTATGCTGATTTACTGTAGAATTTGAGGATTATCTTCTCTAAGCATCTACCTTTTAGGATTTTCTCCACTGGGGTCCTTTTTCCTAATCTTCTATCTAGAAAAATGGGATTCTTCTTTGGCTCCTAGCTGTCCACATTGCAGCAGTTTGAGCTGTTAGGACCCCCCACAAGTGAAAGCAGACAGAAAGAATGATTTTAAATTAAAAAGCAGGAACTCTCTAGCCCCACAAGTCCCCAATTCAACTCCTCTGGACAGAAAACCAGGGGGAACATAGGTTTTATTCTAGAAAAAAGGGGGGGATAAATATTACCCTCACACTGTCTGGCCAATTAAGGATCCCTTTACCTGGCCTTCCAGACAGAAAGTTGGGATTTCTCTCAGAAATATAACTGTCTGCTTTATGGATGCCCTAGCTTTATCAAGGTTCTGCCTTTGGTTTAACACCATTAGCAAAAAGGAAAAAAAATGAGAAACTCACCCTTCAAAAGCTCACCGTCCTCCCCACTCTACTGCTCTACTTTGTAGAGTCCCCAGATGTTTGCTTGATGGACTTTATTTAGGGTTTTTAGGTGTAATGACCCAAAGAAACAGACTTGACTATCTATTTTAGCCACATGGGCAGTTCAACCTGTACACTTTTCTGTAGCAGGGGATGAATGGGGGGTGGGGAGTGGTAGAGAGCAATCTGAGGCCACTCTACCCCAATCACCTCCCCAGCTCCCAGCCTACATACTATAGAGCCTCTTAATTTGGCAATTATCTTGTAATATTTAATGTAATTAACTAGTTTGGTTAATTTTTTAACTTTGTATTATTTATACCTGAATTTGAATATTTCACTTTGTATTCATATTGCATAAAACTTTAGGACAGATATCAAATGGGGAAGAAAGTGCTATCAGAGTTTTTAAAGTTTTTTAAGTGCTTTGGGTTTTCATGCAATAATTAATCTGAATTGTTTTTTTAAATCAATGACAATCATTACCCATGATGTATTGTTATAATGACATTGTGATTTTTGCTCATTATAACTATTATGTCAATGAAGAAGAAAATTCAATCCTCTTCCATGTGTTTGACACCTTCCTTTCATCACTTGGATTATCAAACAAAGAGCCTCTTCATTGCTTCTATGTAGAATGTAGCCCTTGAGGTAAAGTCCTGCTTTAGGTCTGATTTGAAATCTTTTTTTATTTGCAATTTATTTCTTGAAGTCAGGATAGTTTCTATTGGTGCCATTGTTCATTTTTTCTAATTTGTTTCATATTCTGATTTTCATCTGAATTTTCTCAGTTCTTTATCCATACATTTAAAGATAACGAAAGAATGCCTCTATCTCATGTATTGCAAAGAGGTGATTATAATTTCTCAAAAGTAGTACTGAGCTATTATAAAATGTCTTTCTGACTTTTCAGTTGAAAGGATGTTTTTGATCCTTATCAACTTTTTGAATAAATTTCTGCTATTCTGTACTGGAGTATTTCATCCACACATTTGAAAAACAAACTTTAGAATCCTTAAAATATACTTAAATCTTGTGTCATAAGACTTACATGGCTTTATACTTAACTGTTTTAAAAATCCAAGTTGACTTGTGTACTTTTTAATATCACATTTATGAAAGGATCCTGAAAAAAAAAATAACTGTCATTAAAGACCAATGCAGTTAACAACTGTTGAAGGCAGCTTTTTCCTTCACCAGACTACAGGAATGAGTTGCACATGGAGTACATCCTGCACACTTGTTAATATCTTTACAGAGGGCTGGAGCTCTGCTCCTCACCTTCCATGGCAGCCATGTTGCCAGATGGCTGCCCATGAATATTTTCTACTACAGGTTACTGTTGCTGGAAAACTTTTTTGACTTCCTTGAATAAAGCTATAGGTTAGTGTTTAGTTGATGAGAAAGTTAGAACTACTCATAAAATTTTGACCATAGCAGTAAAGTACAATAATGGCCAACAATGAAACACAGTCGGCTACCATGAGTAGGCTGACCACACTTCCTACTGGGAGAGTACAGTGAACCAGGAATGGAGCACTTGTGCAATGCAGGAGCCAAAGCCTGGGAGAGGCAATCAACAGCTTTTAAATTTGGCAAAATAATCCACTTAGTGAGGGGGAGTCCTTAACTGGAACTGGGGACTTAGGGTGATATGCAGTGGGAGCCAGACTCTTGGGCCCCCAAGGAGAGATGCACTATGCGAGCAATTGACAGAGAGGCTACTAAAAGTAGAATCTAGCTAACTCAGAAATGTGTATCTCAGTTAACCTATACTGATCTCACTCTCCGATGGAGATTCTGTTTGTATCTTTCAGAATGCAGCAAGAGAGCTGTGGCTCATCCAACCCTACCAACAAACTGCAGGCCGATAGCTGACATCCTGGCAAGAGATGAGTCACACCAGACCAACCGTGCAGGATCCACATGGAACCCTGCAGAGAATTATGGGAGGAACAAGTGACCCATACATAGTCATAGCCAATCAGTCAACACAGGATAAGCCAGTGAGACAGACACCAATGATTTTTGACACAGCCTAAAGCAGAAGTACAGAGACCCCTAAATTCTCAACAATAAAACAGCCTTAATACTCACCCACCACAACTCAGGGAACTGAGTGGAAGAGGGGGCAGAAAGATTGTGAGAGCCGTGGTGGGGGAGAATATCCAGAGACATCTGAGGCAACAGGATTGCCCTGAGTTAGAGGCAAGCTTGGCTACAAAGTGAAACTCTATCTCAAGAAACCAAACAAAAAGATGAAAGTGTTTATTTATAAGCATTTTTGCCTTTGAATAAACTAGATGAAATCTCTTACAAATGACTGGTTAAAATTTACAAAATTGTTTTAGTTTTGTTTGTTCGTTCGTTTTGAAGCAGGGTCTCACTGTAGCCCAGGCTTACCTTGGAACTCATTCCGTAGCCCAAGCTGGCTTTGACCTCATAGTGATCCTCCTGCCTCAGGCTCCAAAGTGCTGGGATTTAGGGCATGCACCACCAGGCCCCAATGTTTTTCCTGAGACAGAATCCCACTCAATAGCCCTGGATGGCCTGGAACTCACTATATGGATCAGGTTGACCACCAATCTGTAATGATCCTCCTGGCTCTGCCTCCTGAGAACTGGGGATACAGACATGAACCATCACACCTTACCTTCCAAATATCTTTTTAAAAAACATCTCTTGCCCCTTGCTATGGACTGAGTTGTATCTTCCCAAATTCATTGAGTGAAACACTTTCTCTTGAAGTGACTGTATTTTTGTAGTTAAAACCTTTAAAAGAAGTAATCAATGTTAAACAAGGTTGTTTTTGCTCTACTACTGTCATGGTTTGATCCAGGTGTCCCCCACAAACAAATGAATGTGTTCTGCTAGATCGATCCTCAGCTGATGGCAGTTAGGGAATTACAACCTCACTAGAGTTGTGTTGTTGGGGCGGGCTTATGGGGGTTATAAGCCAGCTTCCCCTTGCCAGTATTTGGCACACCTTCCTGCTGCTGTTTGCTGTGCTGTGGCGGAGGTGATGTCCAGCCCTCTGCTCATGCCATCTTTTTCCCTGCCAGAATGGAGTCTCCCCTCGAGTCCGTAAGCCAAATAAACCCATTCCTCTACAAGCCACTTTTGTTTGGGTTCTTTCTGCGCAGCAACTAGAAAGCTGACTGCAACAACTACATAGATGATAGATAGATAGATAGATAGATAGATAGATAGATAGATAGATAGATAGATAGATAGATAGATAGCTTTCACATTTCTTCATTAGAGGGGCATCTTGATTCTCTTTTACTAAAATTTAAATTATATTTTTCTTGGCTGTCCTGAATGATTTTTTTCATGATTTTGACAGTCTTGGTATACATTCTATAATAGTTTTGATATTTTGAAGCTTTTATGAATCTTAATTTCACTTTAAATTTTTGGCTTACAAAAGAGTCTTTGTTCCAGATACATTTGAATCTTGGTATAATCAATAATTCTGTAAGGTTATGCAAAAAAAAAACTTAAATTAAAACATCCACCAATGCATTTACATTCTTTAAAATTTGTTGCAGTATTGTGACGAGCTGGAAAATTGTGTAACTTAGTCACCCATATTATACACTGGAACATTCTTATGGCTAGCTCACTATGTTAGTGACAATCTTGCATGACTTACTCCCTGAACACCAGCCTTTTCCAGGGTATGTATGAGAAAAGCTAAGATGCCTTCTAATTCAATGGGGTACATCAACGTCTTCTTCCACAGAATGCTCATTATTGTAGTTGTTTCCATAAGTGTCTGACCTACAAAAATAGGAATTTTGATGAACACTGTTTTGCATAATTCCTAATAAAAAACAAAAATATGTGAGACATGTATAATTGTACATGATGTATTACCAAATATGTGCTTGATAGCAATGAACTTTGAATTTCACTAAATGTTAATGAAAAGCCATCCACCATTGTATTAGTTACTTTGCTCTTTGTTATGATCAAATTGTAGACAAGAAGCAACTTCCTCCTCAGGGAAGAAGAGTTTTTTGATCTTATGTTTTGAAGAAATGCAGCCCATCATATGTGAGGACATTGTTGCAGGAGTGTGAGGTGGATGGTTGGTTACATTGCAAGTTTTCAAACATCCAAGCTTTGGAGGGACATTGCACAATCAAACCAAAACAGCTACTTATAATTTTACCTATGTGATGACTGAAAGACTCCCACAAATTAGCTTCTGGCTCATATATTGCAAACTTATGTTCCTCTCCACCATCAACCTGCTCCTATTATCCGGGCACCAATCATGACATATTAGGATAGCAGGTGATTTGGCACAGTGTGCAATTAGGGAACCCCTAGACATTATTTTTACCTTGAGGGTAGCAATAACCACTAAAGTGACTACTAACCACACAAATATATCCTACTAAAATCAGAATAGTATATTTCCAAATAAACTGCCTCTTAACTAGATCTCCCACAGCACTTGAGCAATTTGAAAGTCACAGAACATAAGGGAACTCAGCAGAATTAAAATGTTGAGGTATTTGCCTCAGGCACAAAATATTCAGGGACATTAAAAAACTCAGTAGTCAATGTGAATCCAAGAAACAAAATATCGAACTAACAGCAGAATTCCTATTACCAATTTTTACTTTTTCCCTCAGTCTTCAGTATGGCTCAGCTTAGTGCTGGTGATCAAAACTTGCTAGAAGAATATCAAATAATTTTTCTCTTTATAATTTTTTCAGAAAAATCATCTTTGTTTTCAGTAGTTTTTGCACATGCCATTTGTAAAAACATGATCTTTTAACACCACCAAATTAATTTTTCTAGATAAAAATTAAGCCTACAGAGTAGATGGCTGCAAACAAATAATCATCATTATACTGTTTTGTGATACTGTGTTGAAATTTTTTATAATTCTTGTAGGGAATAATTTCACACTGGGATGACAGCAGCAAGAGACCCTTGTACACACACACACACACACACACACACACACACACACACAAACACACACACACATTTTAAATTGTTTTTTAAAAAAGAATTAGGAAGCATGCCTTTAATCCCAGCACTCGGGAGGCAGAGGTAGGAGGATCGCCATGAGTTGCAGGCCACCCTGAGACTACATAGTGAATTCCAGGTCAGCGTGGGCTAGAGCGAGACCCTACCTTGGAAAGAAAGAAAGAAAGAAAGAAAGAAAGAAAGAAAGAAAGAAAGAAAGAAAGAAAGAAAGAAAGAAAGAAAGAAAGAAAGAAAGAAGGAAGGAAGGAAGGAAGGAAGGAAGGAAGGAAGGAAGGAAGGAAGGAAGGAAGGAAGGAAGGAGAAAGAAAGAAAGAAAGAAAGAAAGAAAGAAAGAAAGAAAGAAAGAAAGAAAGAAAGAAAGAAAGAAGAAGAAAGAAAAAAATTGGGCCTGGAGAGATGGCTCAGTGAGTAAGAGCGCTTATCATTCAGGCACGAGGGCCTTAAAGAGCCCTCAGAGACTACCTGAGTTTGAGTCTCCAGCACCCATGGCCGAACACACCTGTAACCCCAGTCCTGTGGGGAGCAGAGACAGTAGAATTCCTGAGTCTAGCTGGTCAGCAAGTCTGATGGACTCCATCTCCAGAAAACAACACGAAGAGCTATAAAAGGGGTGCCCTGTTCCTCCCTGGCCTCCACATGGTGTGAACATCTGCACGTGCGCGCACACACACACACCGCACATACTACACACAATATATATGCCAAAGAATGTATAAAAGAAGTTGCCAGATCATTTTGAATGGCTTATACATAATACCAAAATGAGTATTTTGATAATTTTGATAAGTACTAATGAATTCATTCATAGCTAACATTACTACTATGAAAACAAAACCCCAAAATGTATGTATTTTTGTATGGTTAGAGTCACACTCATAAAGTGTATAGATTGTTTTTGTTATGTCAATATATGTGAGCTTTTCAGAAAGTGAATATATCTGTTTCCTATTCCATGCCATCAGTTAAGGCTTCATAAAAGCACTACCATCTAATTAAATCTCTGAAGATGAGGAGAATGTAGTTTAGCAAATAGAGTGAATGGGTGAGAGTGCTTAGAACTACTCAATACCTTACATAACCCAACAGACTGAGAGCATTTCAGGATATGGAACTTTATGAGTTTTGAAATGACTAAATTACTGAACAGTGACATCCTTCTATGGATAAGTATGTTACCTGGAATTGTTTTAAATAAGGGGACTAGCTATAAAACTACCTATAAAATATAGGGCAGAACCCAAAACATTATAGTCTTTTGCAAAGGCTCTTGGTTGCCCACTAGAGCTAGATAAAGAGACCCTACTGCTAAAGACTTCTCCTGCTTGGGTAGCTAGCTGGTTACTGAGAAATCAAGCTGGAGCTGAGCTGGAAGCCTCCTCCCTGTCAACCAGCTATCCAGATACTGGAAGGAGCTATGTAGCCTGCAGTCCTTAAGAGAAGTCACCAGTGGTCTTTACCACCAGTGGAGTCTGTAAACTTTATGGCTGACCAGCCAGGCAAAATGTATCAACTGGTGCAATGGTGGCATGTCTCTTTTGGGGGCACCACTTGCTCTCTGATTGGAATTGAGGCCTGTTCCATGGTAGGGAATTCATACCAGGTACTGAAAACCTAGTCAAAGCCTATGGCTGGGGAGGGCATAAGTCCTTGGGGAAACTACTGTTGCCTGGTGAAATGGATATATTATGCCCAACAAGCTGCCCTCTAAAAACGTATGCTTATGCCCAAATAGTAATGCTACTTGCACTTTTGGTTAGAGAAGCTTCTCTTTTCACATGGCGGTGACCACCAGGATGACTCAAAAATGCCCAAAGTACTGAGAAGAAGTAACAGAGGAGTGTTCAGCACTGAGACATCTCTGTCACACCCTCTAAGGCTCAGGGACCATTGTAGAAGAAGGGGTGGAAAGAATGAAAGAGTCAAAGGAAGGGGAGGAGTGCTTACAATACTGTCTTCCAGACACAGAGAGGCCTAGATATTCATGACCTCAAAATGGCTGATGTTACCTACACAAAACCTGCATAATGGGAGGGAAAAAATGGCACCAAAAGAGACAAGAGAATAGTTGAAAGAAGGGATTCAGTGGAGGGGACTAGGAAGGGGAGGCAAGGGGAATGGTGGGAGGGGACTATGATCATGGCATATTGTCTATATTTATGGAAGTTGTCAGTAAAAAGTTTTTTTTAAAATGGGGCCAGAATATGAAAGAGGCAATTAATTACTTGAAAGGAATAATTGACAAAAGAATAGTTCATTAAATTTTGACTTTATTAATTTGACCAAGTATGATTCTTGTTTATAATGCTAATTAATAAATTATCCCAAACATCTATGTTTCAGGGTAGTTTTTATCTTTTTTTATTTAAGGAAATCAAACCAAGACCCTCATACATACTAGATAATACACTCCCATTGAGCCATAGCCTATGTTGAACACTACTTTTTACACTATTACTGAAGTATGTAAATAGTGCATTTTGTGAATGCAAAATCACTAGGTTTTAGATGAGTAATTGACTTAGTAAGATAGAATTCTAAGTATAAGATTCTAAATTGACATATCAATTTTGATAAATACAAAAGTATAGACACTACTTAAAATAAAATTAGCATAAACTGAAATTATAGTATTGCAATTTTCTCAGAACTCTGAAGACTTCTTTTTGATTCAAATTACACTTGCAATTGTACACTTATTTTTGTGATCATTTGATTACTGTCTACCTCCTTCATTAAACTATAGTTCTATGATAGCTGTTTTTAATCACCATTATATCTCCCCAGCATTAAGTGCAATATCTGAATAAGTACCCAAAAAACTATTTGTTGACTGAAATAAACGAATAAATATATAAATACAGGAAAATTTGTACATAGTGCAAATATTATTTAGTACTTTGAAATTATTAAAATGAATACTACAAATGATTTTTGACTATAGAGGTACAAATAAATTGTATGCAGTAGAATACAATTGATTATTGCTATGTGGAAAGATCAATTTTGCATCTGTTCATAAACATTTGTATCTATTTTCATCATTCCTTATCACCCACATGTATGACTTTTTTTAATTCTTTGAATTGGTTATAATTTTTATGGTCTCTTTCATTATTCCTTAAGATATTTTATATGCATTCACTTTATATATGTTCATCCTCTCTTAGAAAATACCTTTATCATCTTAAAAGTAACCTTAATGACACTTTAAATAATGTTAATGGGCTACTGTGCTTATATACACAAGAGTGTATAGAGAATGAACTACATGACGTGCATTGTGCTGTGTCCAAACATAACAAACAACAATGTGGTAAAGAATGGGATATTAACCCAAGGGCAAGAACTGAGTATCTTCATAATACTTCTACCAAAACAAACAAAAACAAAAACAAACAAACAAAACCTTACTAGTCACGCTGCAAAGAGATTAGTCAAAGTACTCTTTATGGATATTTTGTTTTTTATCATGATTAATTCATGTGACCACAGTATGCCCCAGCTCTCTGGGATTTGTATGCAGGAAGATATTTTATCTAGACCATCCACAAGAATATTTCAGAATGTTCCAGTTTGCAATTAAATCTTCTTTTATTTTCTGTTTCTTTTTGTTGTTATTTTGTTCTATTTTTTCCTATTTTAAATCTAAAGTAGAATCACTTAAAACTAGAAAAAGAGATAACTCAAGTATTGGATTTTCAATTCATACATGTTTCTAGAAGTGCAAGAGGTTATAGTTCAGGGTGGTACTAAAATCATTTAAGATTTTTTTTTTGTTTTGTTTTTTACACAAAGGTTAAGAACTATATCTGCCAAGAAAGCTTTGCCTAGCCTGGAAACCAAACCCAACCACATAGTATGAGAATGCCAGATATACGACAATAAATATTTTTGGCACAGTTTCAAAGCTACATAATGCCAGACATAGACATGTAAAAGTAATGGCAAGAACTACAAAGATTATAATAGAAATAAAGTCACAGTTCGTAATTCATATGATTATGTTCAATGGCAAAGGTTTAGACAGCTACTCACATAATAAGATCCATATGTGAAACTATCAGCGTATTTCATGCTAAAAAAGATAACAAATATTATCATGGTTTTTCTAAAGTAAAATTCTGTTGAGTGTTGATAAATGTGTTTTCGTAAGTGAAGAAAAGTGACTTAAATTGTTTTATTGTTTTTCTTTTGAGATGCCCATTCTGTTTCCCCTTTTGTCCCATAGAGAAAAAGTAAGTAAATAAATATATGCAGTCTCAAAGACTATATCTGTCTGTTGAAACTGTAGTTTAGGAGGGAAATACCATTTCCTTAAAAATTAAATAAATGGTGCATTATATTTAGAGAAAGTATGAGAGAAATATACTTGTCAGATGTTCAACCTTTATTAGACTACTGGGTACAGATTATGGGCTCAAAGCCAAAGTAAATAAAATCTTTCAAAGCAATTTCATTATTCTCTCTACTGTAAGGTGACTATATAGGGCTGGTTTGTAATGGGAAATGATTCTAGCATTATTCAATGCTGCTTGGAATATTTCATTGTAGACGCAGGAAAATCATTAAGTCTGTGATGGGTTTGATTTCCAGAGATAAAAGACACACACACTATTGTATTTGCCATGGGCTTTATTTATGGATTAGAAGTGGTCAACCATCAGGGTGGGCTAATGAAAAGCAAGAATGGGGGCGGGGGGAGCTAGTGTAAGAATGGAAGAAACTGTAGAATCTGAGATACAGTATCAATCCCTCAGGCATGATAAGCCAGAACATCACAGTATCGAAAACAATGAGTTCGGGTTCAATTCTCATCTCAGTCCCAAGCAGACCTATGAATCAAGTTTGATTTTTTTTGAAAGAGATTTTTTTCTGTGAATCTTTTTTTTTATCTTAAATATATATTTATGGTCCATAATGTGTTACATTATTCAGTGGGCAAACAATGAGTTGTTATCCCCTTGAAAGGGATTTTACCAGGATAGAAAATAATAATTCAGTAGATGAACTAGAAGTAGTCACATTCTAATATTTTATATTAAATACAATAAAATATGATGGTTCTATAGGGCTATATTGAATTGAGTTTATTTTGTTATGTTAAAGTATAACAAATGGCTTTGTTCTTTTTCAACTCAGTGAAAAATTATAATGAATGACATAGTACCTCGTACCCACTGACTGTCACAGAAGAATATAATGATGCTTTACAAATACATACTTTCCTTCCAGCTTTTGCATAAGTTTTTAAAGATAACATTCCAACAAAGCACTGTGCCAACTAAATGTGTTACATATTGGTAGAAATATAAACTTGTTTCTAGTCATGGATTCAAATGTTTGCTAGAAAAAGACACCTTCCCATTGAGTTCTATTCCCATTGACACATGGATCCTTTCAATAGATGTTGAGAGTTGATTTAGAACTTTTAATAGGCCCGCTTACATTTTGCAAATCTCTACCTTTGAAATAAAATGCAGTGATCCACTCATCTGCAGACAATTAAGACCAGCAGTCAAATATAAAAGGGTGGAGAACTTTTAATGGGTGTTTATAGATTGGAAGCACCGACCCCCCTTTAAATGAAAGAAGCCTAAGAAGAAACAGTAAGTGTTAAGGATAACCATGAGGTTCATTTAACCCCCCAAGCAGAAGATCTATTATCAAAGAATTGGCTACATTCTATACTTTCCAATCGAAGACTCTCAGCTTACCAAAAGTGCTTAGAAAATAAGTATCTTATTAGAAGTTTTGATTATAATGTTCGTCGCTACTTTAAGGTCAAAACACAAGCCAGCAGGAAGACCAACAGTAAGGTATGTGATATAAAAACAAATATTTCCATAAAATCTTTGCCTTAGCAAAAAGAGAAATTCTTAGTGGGTTCAAGGTGGGAATTTAGGGAATAGTATTTTTTTTACAGGAAATACTGGTTAGGCGTTTTATATAGGGGTTCTGCATTTGTGAAGGGATAATTTGCTCTAAAATATGTGGGCAACCAGCCTAAATTCTCTAATTGAGTAGTTTGCTCATAACCCGAGGCCATTAGGTGAATGTAAACTGTTCCAGGCTTAGCAAGAAAATAGTCCCATTAGGATTTTTGTATTTGTATGTGATTGTGGGTTAAGAGTAACTGTTTCCAAAATCATGGATTAGTGAAAAGCTCTTTTTTTTTCTGTGTTTGTAATACCAGCTTTGAGATATTCAAACTCAAATTAAGCAAAGGTTCCTGTTATCATATTTTGACCAGCTTATTTTTGCAAGACCAAGTCTCAAACGTCAGTCCCATTGTCAGTTACCTAAGGAAAATCAGAGATATTTAACTGACTACCTGTTAATAATAAAGGGAAAAGGCTATATTTTCTTAGAAATAATCATTCACATACTTTGCTCCTGTTTTAAAATTCCTCATATTGGCAACTGCCAAGGACTTTGATGGACAGACAATGGGTGTGAGTTTTAGAACATAAAAATTCATGGAGAAATTCAAGAAGTGTGTCCGTGCATTTTATTTGGCAGAACTCCAATGCCACACATGTGATTTACCTTCATGTCTCTAAAAAGGAACACGTAACTTTCTGGATCTTTGTTTGCATTCATGGACTCCTCTCATAGTTCAACCACCCTCCCTCCTGTTCCTGATTCCTGCCAGCTTTGTTCTAAGTGGGGCATTCCTGGGTATTCCAGAGCAGGACAAGTATGTAACTTGAAATAGACAACATAATATTCCTAAAAGCTGTTAATGTAGAAGAGATTCAGTCAAGAGAAGGAAATATCTGACCAAGCATATCAGGGACCTAAGAGACAGAGTCACAGCTCAAATGATTCATATGTCTTTATTTTTTTCCTTTGAAATTGCCTCTAGCCCTTGAAAGTTTTGGGGAGTCAGTATTATATAAAATCATCTTCTCAACATTGAAGCACCCAAGAATTATTCTTAATGATTAAATTTTAAAACGAGTGAGTGCCCAATGCCATTCCCTTCCTGGGACGGTGCTGGGTGTCTCATGACTGTTTACTCTGCCACAACTTCTTTCTGTTTCCAAACATTACAACAGAACAGAAACACCCTTAATATGAAAAACTCAGAACGATGTAACATGGGAGTCACACATTATAGAATACATTTTCAAAAGAGACAGAAGCAGAATTGTTCTAGAATGACTTTCAGGCAGTGTGGAATCAAAGTCATATGACAAGAGCAGGTGAAGAAAGCAAGGGCCTTCAGACAACCTTGCGTTACTGTGAGTTATGTCTAAGCTCAGGCTATGCCTTATGGGTTCAGATTCCAACACTGCAAAATAAATAAACTTACTAGCCAAAAGTGTTGAAAAAAAAAGGTATAAAAACTTTTGGGACAGTTTTTTTTTTCAAAAGATATAGCAAGGAGAATGGATTTATTCTCTTTTTGTATTGAATTTAAAGCTAGAATTCTTGAGTGATATATTTTGAAATTTTTAAAAAAATTATTTACTTATTTGAGAGAGAATGTGTGAGAGAGAGAAAAAGGCAGACAGAGAGAGAATGGGCATGCCAGGATCTCCAGCCACTGTAAACAAACTCCAGACACATACACCACCTTGTGCATTTGGCTTTATGTGGGTCCTGGGGAATCGAACTCTGGTCCTTCTGCTTTGCTAAGCCATGTCTCCAGCCCCATTTTGGAATTATTGATAGATAGAATGTGCTGAAGATTGATGCTAAAGGAAATATGATTTGACCCTTGTCAAATTAATCATTTCAGAAATAATAAAAGTAGTGGAGCTGGGGAGATTGCTCCGTGGTTAAAAGTGCTTGCTTACAAAGTCTGCTGGCCTGGGTTTGATTCCCCAGTAACCAAGTAACTAAGTGACTCATGCATCTGGAGTTCATTTGCAGTGGCAAGAGGCCCTGGCACACCCAAACGCATTCATTCATTTCTTTCTCCTTTAAAATAATGGTAATAAAGAAGGTAGTACTCCAGTTACTGGTTACTGCCTAGTCTGCTGCTTCCTTCCAGTGTATAAATTAAACTATTCTCCTATTCTGATCTAAAACACAAATTCATTCACTGCTACCCTATTGGCTGGTCTACAACATTTTCTTTCATCCAAGACAGAATGTAGTTTGCTGAATCTTACATCAATCTTTAACACTTTCTAATAACAATAGTGACAATAATGGTAAATAATACTATAAGGAGGAGAGATAATCATTCCTTGGATTTGTTCACATACCAGCTTATCAATATTTTTAGTATCAAGCATCACTATGAATTTTTTCAAAAGCAAAATAAAAATGTTTACATGAAGAACAATCATATTCAAAATGACCCAAAACAATAAAAATTTAATGAGAAAAATTTAAATCCATACACATAAACACAAAATTAGAAATTAGCAAATAAAGAAGCTACAGAAAAGGCTTTCAGATAAGCTCTCAGAAGAGATCTACATGGACTTTACAGGAATAATTCCCCCATCACACTTACATTCCAACTTTCATACCTCTATTGTTTTTTTTGTGGCAGTAGTGCTCAAACCAAAGGCCTTGCACATGTCCACCAACTGAGCTCCATCTCAAGCTCCATAAATATGTTTTTAAATAAATGAGGGGGAAAAAGAAAAGAAATTTTTATGATACAATATCTAACTTGTGAGAAAGAAAGTAACATAAGACTAGATACTTATCTTTTCAAGATTACTAAAATATGGCTTAAAATACATTCCTGGTAAATATCAGTTGAAGTCAGGGGAAAGGGTTTCATTAAAACATGCTTTCTTATACAGAATTGAAATTTATTATAAGAAGAGATTTAAAAAATAAAAATTCCTGAGGGTTTGGAAAGGAGATAAACTGACATTTACAAAGTTTATATTTAGTACTCAAAAACTTGGAGAATTGTTGCAGAATTTCTTCCCTTGGAAAGACTATTGTGTGAAGGGATGATAATATGACATCTACTTTGTCTGGTGATAGTAAAATGAGAAGGTGGAGTGAGGCAGAAGAAAAAGGCCGAAGGGAGGGGCAGGGCAGCATTTTGAGCATGGTGGCTATTTTAATATTACAAGACTTTGTTTTCCTGATGCTTCCCCACCTCATTAACCTATGTGTCATTTCTGAAGTATTTGGCCATGCTCTGATGATTAGAGACTCACTTGCTAACACCACAACATTTTAAATGTGAGCTGTTCCCTGGAGTCATGGTGAATTAATTTTCAATTAGTTTTCATTAAAGAACTTCATTTTTATGGGCCTAATTTGCTGTCCCAGCTTCAGGAAATTCAGCAAGTACTTTAGTGAGGTGTGGGGTAGGGACCAGTAGAAGACTCAAGATATCCTGGGCTATTTCAGAAGACCCTACTTCAAACAGTATCAGAAATAGGCAGAAATTCTAAATCAAACACACACCTATAGAAGTAGTGATTCTTTTTCTGTGGCCTGGAGAGGCACTTTTTATTGTTAGATGTTATCTGGTGTTTATCTTGAGGGAAAAGATCACTTTAAACAGAAAAACAGCTACTGGAAATTGGAGAGAAATTGACAAGGAAAAGGAATCAGGGAAAAAGAAGGTGGAAGGTGCCCTGTAATGTTCTCATTGTTCTGATTGTCATTACTGTGTCCATCTGGTCAGTGAGCAACCAGGTCGCTTCAGTGTCTCTCTTTAGAAGAAGAAAGGATTGATACCTCTTTCCCTAGACACTTCTTGTTTCTGCTGAGAAACTAATAATCACTTTCCCTCATAAGCATCGCTGCTAAAATCATGGTAGGCAATCTCTACACCTTTGGAATTGTTCAGTAATAATTGCACAATATTTAAAACAATTTCCTCCACATGTTAATTTTTTTATTCTATCTGCCATGTGGAAATTTTACCTTGGGTTGTTTCCATATGAAACTAATAATACATTTCTTCTGACTTGGATAAAGTCACAATTAATTGCTATAAGTGAAAAGAACTGGACTTAGCTGTTTCACCAGAGCTGTTTCACCATTCAAATAATACAAAGTGAGAGAGGTGTAAGCTTGAATGTGGGGAGGTCCCAGTTTTCTACAGCTCAGGGAGCCACACGGTCTTCCTAGTCCTTGGCTTCTCTCATGTAAAAAGGTTGGGTGCAGAATTTTTTAGATTCAAATAAATCTAAAATCACTTGCAATGAATCACAAATCTAGTACATAAAAGCAACATAGTAAAATTGTTGTAGTTGGGTGGATAATGACAGATTAATAGCCTGAGTAACACCCACAGACCCATCCAGATGACTTCCTAGTAACCCAGAGTAATGCTTTGGGTTACAAAACCTGAAAGTAAGGAATCTCTGTTCTTTCTTTTCACACTTTAAAAACGCTACACCTGAAAGCTGTGAAACGTCCACTTCATCTTTATAAAATTTCTTTTCACTTTCTTAAATTTATTTTTCATTGACACATAAAGCCATACAAACTGTAAATATGGGTGGTGTGCCATGTGACATTGCAATGCGTCTATATTGCATAAAGTATAAATCAAGCTGAACCTATGTCCTCAAACCTTAATTGTTTATGGTAAAAGCATTCAAAAATCCTTTCTTCTAGATTCTGAAATATATAAAATCATTATCATTACTTATAATCATCCTAGTGTGCAACAGACCATGAAAACTACCTTTTCTTTTCTCTCTCTCTCTCTTCTTTTATTCTTCTGAGTCAGGGTCTCACTATGTAACTCAGATTGTCCTCAACTCTTAATCCTTCTGCCTAAGGATTCTTTATGCTGGGTTTACACATGTGTGCCAGCATGCCTAACAAAAACCTTTGGAGAACTTTTATTCCTGAACATGCTGTATTTTGCTCCTAATCCCTTCCATTGCCTTCTTTTTTTTCTCTCTCTCCTGTCTCACCCCACTGAACTTCCATCTTCTATTTTGAGGTCTCATTTTTTTTAAATTTATAAATAAAATAATGAGTATTTTCCAATAAAAAAGTTTGTTGATAGCTTAATCCTTTCTCATTTTGCCTTTAAGGGGCTACACATTTTAAAGTACACTATGATTTTATAATTACAGGTAAAGACAATTCATCTTGTCACTTGAACCAAAAGGCTATTTCTTAATGATGTTAATTTTTCTCTTCACATAGAGTTATTTTAATATCCCATCAGTTCACATTCATAGAGTTCTGACTTGCCAATTATAATAAGATTTTAGGATTGTACCCCCCCAAAAAATTTAAAGATGGGGGTCCTACTCTCTTGATTATATGAAGAAATAAATGTTTAAAATTGTGGAATAAAAGAAAACTACACATAGAAAAATAGAAACAATGCACAGAAACTCTAAGTGTTTGGGTTGTAGAAGAGGATAAATTGCCATGGTCAGAATCCTGAACTAGGGTTTTATTTTCTTCATTTCTTCATTTCCTTCATCAAAAACAGTTTCTTTATGTTGCTAATGGTTTTATTGCAAAAGCAAATGCATATTTTAAGTGTTTTTAAATGAGTGGCATCTTCAAAGTATTTCACAGAATTTTTTCTACAGAATGGTTTATCAAGGAATCCTATGTGATGAAGGAAGGCTAACATTTCCTACAAAAACCAGCAAAAACCTATGAATGTGAAGTGCTTTACTATGCAAGTCATTTTAAAGATCTGTCCTCTCACTTTGCAGATTGGAATTCAATCTGCAAAAATACAAAGAGCTGTAGATGATTTTTAAAAACTGAATTAATCATACATGGGGGAAAAAGAAATATATGGCCTACTAGTTAACACAATGAAGTAAGAACAATGTGTTTGAGCATTTAGAAATGTTTTAATTTTTAATAAGCTTGTGTGCTTCTAACAAAAATATCGGCTGACTAGTCCATTATGAACTTACTGTCTAGACAGAAGAATAACTGAAAGCTCCGGTTTAGTCAACGGACCTGGCGTAATCCCTTCTCTGACTTTATTGAGCAGGTCCTTGGGCAAGTTTCTTCACTTCTCTGAGTCGCAATTTCCTTGCTGGTAAAGTACAAATAATAATGATTACATTATAAAGTTTTTATGTGGATTGAGTGAGATAGCTCATGCAAAATGTTTGGCACCTGGTAAGCACACAATAAAAACACACTATTGCAGAGACGCATACTCAACTAAATATTTGGGAGCAGGCAAGGATCTCTAGGAAAATACTACCTTACAAAATGTGCCACTGGGGGTAAAAATGTGCCATTGGGGAAGTCCATGTGATAATATCACAAAAGTCACTACTAAATTTATAGACATGAGTACGTGAAGACTAGGGGACTTACCATTACTTGTGCTGCCTGGACCCCAAATAATTGATGAGATATCACCAGTT